>JAWPHD010006233.1:0-148217 GCA_037043455.1 Cyrtodaria siliqua | reverse complement strand
CACTCGTACCATATTAATTAACGGTGACAATGTAAATAAAGATGTCCCCGCCCCGGTTATAATCTCTAACTACAAGGCAGGCATAATAGGCAATATCAGTAAAAACCCCACCACTACATAATCATGTACATATAATATAAAAAAAAATATAAACAATAAAAGCTAGAACGCCACAAAGTAAGTACTCACTGACTTGCAGAAGCCAGAGCAACAAGAGAACAAACCGTTAGGTACGACAAGACAATATTTCAAGATAAACAGATGGTGATTTTATGGATAAATCTTGATCTGGCCTCTATGCTTATGCTTACAGACATCAACATGAGTATCGTCCCGGTCAAGGACTTCCTGTATGTCAGAATCTTTTCTTTCTTTTAATTTCAATCAACCAAATTCATGGTGGTTCGTTTATTCACCCCTTTATAGTTTGGGAAGGGTCGGGCTAAAGGCAATTTTAAGCACTTGAGTTTAAAAATGTATGAGATAAAACTATTAACTTGCAGACTAAGTTGTTTAAAACCTATTTGCGAATTTCATATTACTATGAAAACTTCAACTGCATGAAGCTGGGAACTGAACCAGCTGAAATGACTATTTACATATTGAGAGTAGTTAGGAAAAAAATGTTTTGGATAAGACAGATTTCCGTTGAAAGGCTATACTGACCATGATGACACGAAGATGACAATGATTGTTTCTTCTATAAACACCATACTTTGATCCCGCAGGAAACGTCATAATATTATTTGCAGCATCGTCCTTGTCAGTTTGTATAAGCCGTGTCAAGTAGGTAACTGATTATTACCACTTATTCCTATCCCGATAAAAGCTAAGCAAATGCAAGTGTATTCTCTAGTGGGGATTAACACTACTAAAGGCATTTATTGGCCATCGAACGTCGGCGAAGAGTGAAGTTTCGGGTTATATTTAATATAAAACAGTGACGTACGCTTTAGGACGTATGTGTAATTGCTATGTAATATATATTAAATGAGAGCAACAGTCGATTCAGTACAATTCCAAGCAAAGGTCTCATTATCTCTTATGAATAATATATCAAAGTGTATGTCAATACAATGGAATGTGTAGAGATAGTGTGCTGTGCAAATGTTCGATTGGTTTAAACAGATTGTTTTTGTTTTAAATACAATTTATTGTTGTGTTTAAACGTTTAAACTGCAGTCTGTAGTTATTGTCTATCCCCTTTATGGACATCTTAATCAATCTACCTGAGTTGCCATACAGAAAAATAAAGTTGCTTCAATAAGTAAATAAGTTAAAACTATCTTGACCAATTCCAAACCCCCTCCCCCACCCCCTCCCCCCCCCCCCCCCCCCCTCCCCCCCCCCACACACACAAAGTATGCAGTGTGAGTTGATATATCGAGACTTTAGGAGGAGTATCTCCAAACGTTGTCCTAAACTGGTTAATTTTTGGAATATTCCAAATTATTTTCTCTCATAGATAAGATATATTATAAAATCAAAACAAACTCAATTTCCTATCACTTTCATATACGAACTATATTTTTCCCTACTTTTATCAAGATATTTTGACATCTCGTATTTGTTTCAACATACCTAACTCAAAATAGATAGTGTGCACATCTACTTTTGGAAAATATTCAATAACTTGGATATTTAAAGGAGGTTCTTTTAAAAGCTCTGAAAAACTTAAATAGAGCTGGAAAATTTGCAAAGAAACATAAATGAGGCGACCATATCTGAGCGATAGACGCCATCGCGCCTTTTTACCATATATTGGCATTTTGAGAAATGTCTTTTAATGCAAGAAAATCACTGCAAATGAAAAACATAGCATACAATTTATACATTTATACATCTGTATATATTTTTTTCTCAATTTGCCATGCCATTCTTTTTCTTAAAATATATTGTTGTCAATATGCATATTGGTAAAAAAGGGGCGATGACGTCATCGTTCCAGATTGGCCGCTCCATTTATGTACTTTCCAAATGTTCAATAGGCCATATCTCCTTTATTTTTCATGGCATTTTGATATATCTTTTCAGCTTGTTTCCAAGTTTTTCAGAGCCCCTTTAAATAAATTATGTTCGAAAATAGTGCATCAACACCTTTTAGTTTTAAAAAATTTTACAAAATGTCCTCAAAGTCAAGAAAGCAAAACCAGATTGTAAATGGACGGAGTTGAAATGCAGCTTTACCACAAACCTTATAAAAGACAAGTTTATTGCTTTCATTCAAAAACTTTTGCTAGGGAAATACTATCTTTTTGGCTGTAACAATATTAAAGAGTTGTTTACTAACGGCAGTTTGGACTAATTACACTATGTGGACTTGACATGAATTTGTGATTCACTTACATTTTCCTATTAGATAATATTTTCGTCAGGTATGACACTACCGTTTATAGACAAATAGTTGGTATAGTATCCCTATGGGTACGAACTGTGTAACTCTTGTCGCAGATTTGTTTTTATATTGTTATGAAAGATATTTCATGTTGTGTCTTTCACCAGATACCCAGCAGATGTTATTGAAGCCTTTTATGACACCTCTCGGTATCTGGCTGACATATTGAACATTGACAACCCTTTCTTTTATACTATGGTAATAATATTTATCCTAAAGAACCCTTAACTTATCAAAGCTAATATTTCTGATATTAACGCTTTGTTTCTCGATTTACATCTCTCTATTGAAAATGTTGAAATAATTAGCAAATATCTATGACAAGAGAGATGATTTTGATTTGATATTGTTAATTATTCCCATTTAGGTGGGGATTGTTCCCGAGCAACTTCTTATGGGGTCTGTGCGTCTCAACTTATTCGTTTTTCTAGAGGCTTGTACTCGACATGAGGGACTTTAATAATCGTAATCGGGTTATAGCTAAAAAGTCTACTCCATCAGGGCTACCATTCCATAAACTTCATAAAACCTTTGCAAAAATTGTATTATGTACCCTGATCGTTTTTTTTTTCAAATATAAAAGTAATTTAGAACTCTTCGGCGACAAGGACTTGTCGCAACCTGACTTCTACGGTGATGTGATTTACAAACTTCGTAAGATCCTTGGTCATGTCACTTTCGTACTATCTTTCTAAACTTGTTAAAAGGTTTATCAAAAGCGGTTATGACCTATCATATTGCAAAGCACTGCATGTCTTGGTGGCGGACCCTTTACAGTGCGTCGCTATGCTTTCCTCTTTAACTGTGCGATGACCGGACAGGCTGTGACCCTATAGATGACGTCCACCTAAAGCCCAAAAGGACGGTTGACGTTTGATGTTTGTCTGCAATATTGTCTTGTCGTGCTCTCAATGGTTTATTCTCTTGTTGCTCTGGATTCGCCCCCTAGTTATTGAGTAACCTTCTTTGTGGCTTTTCAGGCTATTTTTGTTTTATAGTATCTATAATATACACGAGCATCTTTGTGTTTCTACTTATATTGCCTATTAATCTTGCCTTGTTCATTAGAGAATAGTTCAATGGCGTAATTTCTTTATTAACACAGTCCCGTTTTATTGGGATGGCAGTAGGGTAGGTGTGAGGGTTTGATGCGCCCTAGACACTGATTTTAAACCTCAGCGGCCTTTTTTGCCACTGATCGTTTCAAGCGGTAGCCCTGTTGTCAACCCTTTTGTGTTTGTGACGTCATATGCTTTATTTTTTATACTTTAGCCATTCCATGTTGTCATTTTTGAGTGTTTTTGGAGTTATACTGTGTCCTGTGGAAAGCCTGCATTTCCTGTTCGATTTGAATACATATATTTGTTAACTGCTGGAGTTCTGGTCCTGATGGAATGCCAAACGTTTGACATCTTCGCAAACATAAATTTAGGATGTTCGAACAAAGTTATGGCGTATGGTTACAGAATGATGTATTCGTATGAGGTCGTTTATTGTAAATTATTCTATTACACACAGAAGATTGCATTTTGCACCAGTTTGTCAGTTATTGAATTGCAGCTGAGAAGCCAAGATGCTCCAAGGTCCCAGACACTGCACTTTGTATAAACAACGCATACTGACGTTGACGTCCACCCGACGATTGAAATTTAAAATTGTGTAAGAGGATATATTGATTACGTCGTCAGTAAAGGTTGGAAAAAAGGTGTCGAGGTCCCGACCGGTCAGACTAAAAACAAACCAAGATCACTTCAATCTATGGGTTTTAATCGGTGCTTTGCGTAAAAAATCAAGGTAGTATCCTTAAACCATGAATACTCGTGACCATAAGGCAGTGGTTTTTCGGTGATTAAATTGTTTATTGTGTTGGTCTACTGTTGTATAAAAATAACGATGACGTTAATTATATTAGTGTTTTAACCAAGAAATGCAATTATTTTACCATGACCAAATGTTATTACCTTATTAGAAGTCTTGAATCGTTAACACATCGCCTTGGTGAATATGGACTTCAAAGAGACAACAATATGGGAACGTTATGACAAAACCTAACTGACGGGCTGACGCGGACCGAACACAGTACATCCGCATTTGCTTTGAAAGGTGCGAACATAAACTGCCAAATATATTATTACTTAACGTGAAACGTTAGGGGAAATACTTCGGAAATCTGTGGTTTATTAAACACTATAATATCAGACATACCAGTTTTTATCAGAATAGTTTTGTATACTAATATTTTCATCGTTCGCCCTCACAAAAACATAGAGAGTATGTGATATATTCCATCTTACAAATTATGCTCAATTAGTATGGGAAACAAACACATCGGACATAACTACACAGAGAGATGTGCGAATCAATAGATGTATGATACCTTAATGTAGCCTGTTATCTATAGCTATGGACATGATGGATTGTCTTCTTCCACAGCAAATATTATAAACAAGCATAAATATACATGTGTTAACTGTAGACAAACGTCTTAATAGCAAGGGATCAAAGTTTTCAAGATATTGAGACAATGATTTGCTATATTGCCTTTAGATTATTTATTATGACGGCTCGTTTTAGGATTAAAGCTTGATCAGGCCCGATATGATAATGCTTATAGGGCATCATACTGAATATCGGCTGGTCAACACTTGCAATATGTCAAACACAAAATAACGATGATCCGTGTATTTAACTCGTATTTGTTTGTGAGGTCGTACTTAAAGCTTAGTTTTGAAGCACTTTAGTAGAAAATAGTTTTAAATACCTCTGAGCTTGTAGGACTAAGGGTTAAAACCTACCTTATTGCGAATAACATACACTCTATGTATAATCGCAAATTGCATAAAATTCTTTCCATAAAACACTATAATTTGATCCCGCAGGAAACTTCAATTTTACAATATAATTTCCAGAATCATTATGTCAGTTGTATAAACCGTTGTTCAAGAAGAACTCATTAGAACCACTTATTTGTATCCCCTAAAATGTAGCAAATACAAGATGTAACCGCTAGTGGTAACAACACCAATAAAAGCATTTAAAATGCATTTATTTGGCCATCGAACGTCGGGGAAAGAGTGGAATTTCGGGTTATATTAATATAAACAATAGCGATGCTTCTGAAGTACGTGTAATTGTTTGCAATATATATTAAATAAAACCAACAGAAGGTAGAATTCAGTTGCGAGAAAAGATTTATCGAGCTTGTACTCGAGTTGAAGACTTTAATATTCGTAATCTTTGTATAACTAAAAAGCTACTCTATCAGGGCTACCGTTACCATAAACTTCGTAAAACCTTTGCACATTTTATTATCGTAACCCTGATCTTCTTTCCAAATATAAAAGTAATTAAGAATTATTCTGCGACAAGGAAGAGCACTTTGTGTTCTACTTATATTGCCTATTAATGCTACCTTGCTGCTTAGAGTATAGTTCATGGCGGGGATTTCTTTATTAACACTGTACAGTTTTATTGGGATGACAGTAGGGTAAGTGTGAGGTTTGGTGCACCCTAGAACCTGGTATAAACCTCCAGCGGCCCTTTTTGCCACTCACCGTTCCAAGGCGGTAGCCCTATTGTCAACATTTTTTGTGTTTGTGACGTCATATACATTTATGCTTTATTAACATTACCATTCATATTTGTTTTTTTTTGCGTGTTTTTGCGTGTTTTTGGGTTTACTGTGTTCCTGTGAAAGCTGCATTTCCTGTTCGATTTTTATACTTATTTATATAATCTCTTATGAGAAAAATATCAAGAGTATGTCAATACAAAACAATACGTAGGATGTGTGCAATTCAAATATTTGATTGGCAAACAATTATGATTTTATATACATTTTATTCATTGTGTTAACGTTAAAACTGCTGTTTCTAGTTATTGTCATCGACATTATCTAAATAAATTATCTGAATTGCCATATCAGAAATATAAAGTTACTTTAATAAGTTAAACTATTTGTTTTACAAAGTGTTGGTATGGGCTTACGGAGAGTAACTTCAAAATGTGTCTAAAATGGTTAATTCTTGGAATATTTCAGAATTGTTTTGTCTAGTTGAGAAGATTTTATAAAACCCTAACAACTCAACGTTCATCCATTTTGTGTATATGAACTATTTCTCCCATTTGTGTCGAAGATTTTGCCATATTCGTGTTTTGTTTCAAATATACTCAGTCAAAATAAAGAGTGCACATGCATTTTTGGAAATATTCAAAGAGATGTAATGATCAATAGGGTAAAACAAGGTTTAAATATACAAAATATATGCATTAATAAAATAGAGGTATATTTGTATTAAAACATTCTTCACTAACAGGGTCTGAGATTTTCAAAGTCAAAGAAAGCAAATTCAAAATTGCAAAATGGTTGCTGGAACATCTACCTCATGAATGTCAAACATTCAAGGACACACGGCAATCTTGAGTTTTATTAACGCATTAAATGAGTAACTAGATTTATTAATTCTCTTTATTTTTACTTTAAAACTGCTCGCATTTTATTAAACAAAAAATTGAGATTTCAAATTTCTTCAATATTCTACCAACTTTTTAAATATATTATTGGTGCACTATTACGGAAAGTGAGTAATATGTAAAACCAATTTGCTTTGAACTATTCGAATAATTAATATCAATGATTGTAAATATGCAAATTATATTAACAACTAACGAGACGCCCTGAGTTTTAAACAAATCAAGATTGCCGTGTGCCCCTTTAACCTCTTATCAACATAAAGTTAGAATGTTTGAACACATTAATGACGTAAAAGTTTGCAGTATTGATATATTCATAATGAGAATGTTTATTCAAATTTGAGTGTTCATTCTTTTTTTTAATAAGTATACGAATACAACGCCATCGTTTCTTGTTTTGATATCATAACAAATAAGTATAAAAGTCGAACAGGAAATGCGCTTTCACAGAACACAGTAAACCCCAAAACGCGCAAAACGACAAACATGAATGGCAATGTTAATAAGGAATAAATGCATATGACGTCACAAACACAAAACGAGGTGACAATAGGGCTACCGCCTCGGAACGGTCAGTGGAAAAAAAGGCCGCTGGGGTTTAAACCCAGGTTATAGTGTACACAAACCTCACACTTACCCTGCTGTCATCCCTATACAACGGAAGAGTGTAAATAAATAAATCCCCGCCATGAACTATTCTCTAACAAACAAGGCAGCATTTATAGGCAATATAAGTAAAACACAAAGATGCTCGTGTATATATATAAATAAAAAAAACAATAGCCTAGAAAGCCACAAAGATGTACCCCAATGACTTGGCAGAAGCCAGAGCAACAAGATAATAAACTATTGAGGGCAATCTGAACTGAGTGTTGGAAGATTTGTTCTAATATACTGCTAAATCGGCTTAAATCAATGCTCACTAATTAGTGAAATCAATGCTCACTAATTAGTGAGTATTTTGTAAAAATGAATACCAGACAGAAGATTACATTTTGCCACCAACTGTCAATTACTGAATGAAAGCTGAAGACGCAAGCTGCTCCAAGATCCCAGACACTGTACTTTGTATAAACAAAGCATACTGACGTTGACGTCGGCAGACGATGAATTTAAACATGGTGTTCATAGGATATATGATGGATTACGTCGTCAATTATGATTGAAAAAGGTGTTCAAGTTATATCGGTTATCAAAACAAACCCAGACCATTTCATCTATGGTTATATAATTGTGTACTTTGCGTAGCAATTTTCGAATCAGTAGCATTCAGCAATGAGGCAACAGCTTGTCGTGACCACAAAAGCAATGTTTTTCTATAAGTAAATTGTTAAGTGTGTGCAAAAACGAAACTAACGCTAATTTTATTAGAGTTTTATCTATGAACTCCAATTATACCATGATTAACTGTTATCTCCCTTAATTAGACGTTTGATCGTTAATGACATCGCCTTGGTGATATAGACTTCAACGAGTCATAACAATATAGTAACTTTACGAGCAAAATCGACTCACAGACTGATGGACGGGGTCGACGCACAGTACAGCCGTTTTTGTTTTTTTAGAAAAGTGCTGACATAAAATGCTTAAATAAATTATACACTTAACTTTGACATAGTAAACATAGTCATATCTAGTATGAATACTTGGAAAACCTGTGTATATTAAATACCAATTAACACATGTATCACATTTTGTATATAGACCTTTCCTTTATTCGCCTCACAGCAAAGCATAAGAGAGAAATGATATATTACGTCTTATCAGTTATGTTCAGTTAGGTAACGAGAAACTAATACATCATATAAATATCCAGAAATGTACAAATCAATAGATTAGTGACAACTTATTGTAGTGTGTTATCTATAGAATGGACAAGACGGTTTAATTCCTCCACTCCCAATATTATTTACAATCCTATACATATGATTACTGTAGATAAACGTCTTAATACCAAGGGATCTAAGTTTTCAAGACATTCATATAATGATTTCCTATATATTGCATTTATTAAACGAATGATTGTAAGGCGGATATTTCCGGATAATGTTTGAGCGGAGGGATATGCTAATGCTCATGGAAATCAGAATGAATATCGTCTGGTCAACACTTTCAGCTTGTCAGAATCTTCAACCACTAAATTAATGATGATATATAAAACCTCGCCGAAGTGGGCATGGAGTCGTGCCGTATACTCTACCGAATTTATAAAGAGAAAGCGTCATAGCTCTATGGTGGGGTACAGAATATAAAATAATAAAAGCTATGATTCTCAAGGCTAGGTCTATGATGGATTGCGTTGTCAGTTAAGGTTGAAATAGGTGTCGAAGTGCAATCGGTTAGCTCACAGGCATATTAATAAACAGGAAACTTCCTATCTGAACCAGTGAAGTAGCCAAAATATCACGCGGCACTTTAACTTTTCCTTGTATCTCCTCTCTCATGTATCCATTTATTTCGATGAGAATTCATCCAAAAGATTCATAATGAATCTGAAAATGAGATTATAACAAATATTTTTTATTTCAACATAAGAAGTTGTCTAAAAAGCTAAATAAAGATAAAAATCTCATAATTTTTGTGTTTTTTCTTGAAAATCAGACATAATAAAAGTTTCCGTTGAACTCCTGTTTTGGAGTAAGAAAAATGCTATATTAGAAGGAGAATTACATTTGTGATAGGATTTGGCATCAATGAAACTTGTATCTATAAAACTCTTCAAAGTACCAATGTTTAAAGTTGGGCAACATTTTGTGAAATGTTCCCACTGTCCCATTTGAAATTCAGTTAAAATTCACAGTGTCCAATCTGTTTGTTATTAGGTCTGTGGTTAGCTATATTAATATGTCTGTGGCTAAACTATCACAGATTACTTCATTTATGCTTCTTCAACTGTATTCTTTGCGTAAAACATTTTGTTTTACAATCAGTAGCTTTAAGCCATGAACCAACAAACCTCTTCTGACCACAAACGCAGTGTTTTTCTATAAGTAAATATTGTTATTTGTGTTGGCTACCATTGTGTAAAAATAAAACTAACACTAATTATTAGTGTTTTATCTATGAAATCCAGTTTACCATGACAAGTATTTATGTCCCTTAATTAGTTTGATCGTTAACAAAATCGCCTTGGTGATATAGACTTCATAGACATAACAATATTGCATTACGGGAAAGCTTATATTAACCGGAATTTTTTAGCGTATATTTCGACAATAAAACTAGATTTAAAAACATTTTTACTGAAAGCAAATGCAATAACCTATTTAAAATCACGTATTAAATGTTTAATTTTGCAATATGCAAACTGTTTAAGCCTGAATTAAGGTTTTATTTCATACCCAGCCATCCCTATTTTCGCTTATTGGAGAATGGGATGGATGGGGTATGAAAGTTAATACTCGGACCACGTAATGCGGTAACGTTAAATTATATACCAAGGGTATCAAAAGAAAATGTTCGCATCTTAACATGTGTGTTGGAAGAAAAAAGCGCATAGATAAAAAAAAAAGTATCAAGAAACAAAATAGTTGCATACTGTTTCTGAAATTTAAAACTTCCATTTATGTTCTTTAAACTAAAATTGATTTTCTTACTTCAGCATTTTTAACTTTGTAATTTCGACCCAGTTTCTACATTGTGAGTTTTGTGAAATATCAATATGTTATTATTTACATACATAAGTTAGCGTTTTTAACAATATACACATGTGATAACATGCATCTCAAAGTGGCCATCAATTTAGCTTTTTATTTGTTTTGCTGATTTTGTAAGAAATATGCGTTACGAAATATGTTTTTCCTTCATACAGAAAACATTGGCGTATATTTGATAGAATCAAACACAATTCATTGCCTAAACTAAAATTAAACGATTGACGATCAAACACTTAAAACTCATGTATACGACTGTGGTAAATAATCTTAATTCCGTCGTTCAACAGAAACGAGTAAAGGAATCAAATCATGAATCTGTTATTTATAACCTTCACATTGCAATTTACTCCCTACTGGAACCAACACATGTCACAAGACAGGAACAACATACAGGAAACAGGTAACTTGGTAATGCAGTTGTTTATTTTATGTAAAATGTCACCTTACCCCTTAACCCGCTAAGCATGACTATAATAGCATTTGCGCCCATTGTAAATCAGGGTTTGATCAGAGTTTACAATGTCCGGCTGCTGATCAGTCATTTCCCCCAAAACACCCTCAAATGGAATGGTCTTAATTCAAAGAAAGAACAGTCCATTATATATTTGTAGCGGGTAAGGGTTAAATATATTCTTGCATGAAATAACCAAATAGAGAGATGCTCAAAACTTACCAGTCCGATAGAAGTCAATGACTGAGTTAAAGACAGCGGGATGTCTGTCAAAAAAATACACATCTTTCTGATTCTCGGAGTACATGTGCTGCTCAGCCAAGCGTGATAGCCTCGTTCTGTCAATCTTTCGTAACGTTGCCAGGTGGGTCTCGTGCCGAACACCGCCAACATTCAGAACTATTCGGTCTTCATCATCAGAAAACTGTGAATTCAGTATTTTGGCGGGCTCATTTTCTTCGGGAGAAACAGTGGGGGTTTCCAACACGCCCTGCGGTTCGTCAGATAGGGCATCGCCCTCCTCTGAAGCAAGGTAATTGGGTTTGTTTGTCCCATCATGCATTTCTGTCTTAAATTATTCAAAATTATATCGTAAAATATTTAAGCGTTTCATGTTCGAAAATGAGTTATACACTGGCTAGTCCACACTCTTTAATTATTTCATTCAATATGCTGATTATTTTCATGGCAAATACACAGTCAACAATTATTTAATTTAATAAAAAGGAAAAAAAAAACACTCTCATTAAAACGTGTATTAGCCAGGCGAAGTGAATGTCAAATTATTTATAACAGTTCATTTTAGCTTGCGCGGTTTTAATTACATTTATATCCACTAAGGTTACACGTATATCCACTTAGGTTCCTTACAAAAGTATAAACAAAGTTATAAAATAACAGCAACCGCGTTTTTATTATGATTGTTCACTTCGAAACGTCTGAGCAGACGACATTTCAATAATATCCAGAAAGTTTAACGATGACAAAACTACTCTACGGAACGGTGTAATATTGGCCCGACTCAAGCCATCATTTCCTGTAAAGAGATCCCATCGTTTACGTGAAACCTCCAACGCTGTGCTCCTTCTTGCCTTCCGAACATTGCATCACGGCCGATACTTGTTGATTGTCGTTAATAATTAACGACATCATGGGGGCTGGCCATAAAGTAGCTAGATGCTGCTTTTCACTGCTCACATATTATGCAGCATGGTGATTGGCGGTACATTTAGTCCAAACTCAGAATGTATAGGTCAATGCGGATTTCACTATGTACAAACGACAACGAAAAGAGACGTCCACTTGAACATATCGCGATGTAATGTAATTGTATGCAGCGCCAAGCAACGTACAGGTTCGATCAGTGATAATTTCCAATATGTAATAGTTTTTGTGTTGCATATTCCAATTCTCTGTTGAATCACCCTGTCGATCTTGTATCTGCTTTTTTCCGATAACAATGTTCACGTAATGCATTAATTCCGATGCATTTTAAACGAGAACCTTATTAGTGCGCCGGGGCGAAAGTGTAGTTTGTTGTCTGGAGCACAACGCGGGTTAATTAGCGATGGTAGAAAATCTTATCGAACATCGTTTCTTTCTTGCGACAAAAAAATAAGCTGTTGGCTTATTGATTAATATTTTATGAAACCTTCTTTTGGCATGTAAAAGTCAGTAAATAAACTAAAACAGTGAGTTTACTGTTGGTTTTTTATATTGTATCAATACATAGGCCAAAATAGATAAATTGCATGTATTTTTAAAACAGCTGTACAGCAGCTTTGAATCTTATTTAACTGAACATATATGTGCCTGCCATGTATTTCTGTGCGGTACAATAAAGCATTTGCAAGTCTCAAACGTATTTAAAGGCAGTGGTATGGGTTCTAGAGTAAAATTGGGCCAGACAAACATATATGATGTACAGCATGTATTTAAGTATATCTATGTTTTCAGTGCTTTTTGGTGATTATCAGTAAATTCTGAATCATTGAATTCTGCGATTTATGTTGACAAATTGCAGTATCCAACACACGTGTAAGTTAGAGTGAGACAATAATTAACGTTTTTTTAACTTTTTAATCAAAAAAGAGAAACAAAGCAAATATTTAGCTTTTAGCCCTCCAATCCATGGCAAGGCAACCAAGCAAACTGTTTGTGATGAAAGTTTACAGCCTCCAGCAATCTCTACCCACAGTACACTCGTTCCTCATTTGACTCTGTCAACGTCAAAGGAAGTAGGGCGAACGGTTAGGTCACGTGATTATTCAAAAATGTTATGACGATGTTTATAATAAATCCTATTGCGTGACCTGCAAAGATAAAATATAGACCTATATTAAATAATTTCAATTTTTATTTCTATGAGTTACCTTTTTTTAGTAATATTCTGCTATCGAGCTTCGGTTTGAAATGTTTACATATGCGTTTCGATTGAGGAGACCTAAGTACGTATTATTTTTGTAGTAAAATAGTCCCGATTAAAACTAAATTGTTTTCATGCATTATTTCAAATCTTGCAACATCTAATTTGCAGATATTCTGAAAATTATATTTACACAAGAAATAAATAAGTTTCAGCAAACATATTCCAATTTAACAGGTTTTACCAAAATCTTGTAATTTAGTAGTTAGCAGAGATAGATGTGAGCGCAAGGAACGATAACTCTGCGTGGAGATTGAGCCTCCAGTTCATAATGTTAATTAGGATAAATCAAATAAACGAAACTGAAATAGGTGTATTGTTTTAATAAACACAGACAAAATCCTTACCACTCTGCGCAATTGGAAAAGGTTTATATCAACTGCATACAGAAAATGAATAAATAGCACACTGTCTTTTAGACGAATATGCTAAAGTTAGACTAAAATATGTCCCGTGTGTGCGTATTCAATCAAGTTTGCATGACACGAACCAACGTAGGATCACTGTATGCTTTCCTTGCATATTCATGTTTCAGTTTTACATATTGTTTCACAGAACAGTAGAGAAACGAATGTATTCTAGATATCTGAGATGCCTGGAATATATTCCCGCTGAAAGCATAACATGTGCCAGAGTCACTATTGATTTTATCTCAATGTGCATGTTACTAATAATTTGCCCTTTGGTATTTATCCTGGGCATTGAGAGAACCATTCTATGTAGTTCTGTGTAATGTATTATAAAGGGCAATGGCTACAATTCGATAAAATAGAAAATTCTGACGTTCTATCAATTGATACGTTGATACACAATAAGCAAGGAAATAAAATGTAATAGGTGATTCTCACACTGGTCTATCGAAATGACGGGCATGCGGATGCAACGCCTGGGATTGTTTCAAAATATGGCGGAATATGCAAGAGAATGTGCGGGTACTGTTCAGAATGTATATGTTTTTGGTCATATATTGAACAATTGGGCTAAACCATTACTTACACGGAACGTCCTGAACCTCGACCCAATCCGTGAAATTATTTTAAGTTGAATTTAATGAAATAAGGCGAACAACATTCAAAAGTATGTATCCACATGTGCTTCCGAGGCTCGCCACATTGAAGAAAAGACACGTGTATCCGTTTTCGATGTTTGCACGTCACAGGCATTGATATTTAAGCATTTCCAAGTCCAAAGTTGTTTTTTTGACAATATATACGGCAAAATTTCGCACGTTATTTTATACGACGTTGGTGATTGGATTAAATGGGCAACGATGTGCATGCTGTTCAATCAAACACTGGACGAATATATCATGTAGGACTAAAATACAAATAAGTGAGCACGTCCCACGTGGTTACAGGCCCCTAATGAAAATGTTGCTTTTTCTTTGCCAATGAAAAATAAAATTATTCATAGTTTATTACAAAATGTTATTCTTAAACACTTCATGTGTTTGTTAAAAAGTATTATGTATAAATATATACAACCTTTGTGAATTCAAGTCTTAATCCATTTCAGTTATAATGGTAAAAGGCAAAAAGAAGGTGTTTTTGTGACTGCATAAGCCAAAACGAAAACAGTGTTTATCCCCAGCTAAAAGTCCAAACGTCCTCTGACGTCCAGGTCATGTGACGTCCAGGTCATGTGATACAGGTAGGAAGCGCCTCTACGTTGATGCCAGTTCCGCTACAAACAAGAAAGTTGTCATGCCAGTTGATTTCTTGTATGAACCACCTCATGCAATCCCTGCGGCATTTTCTGATGCGCCTGGAAAAGAATCTGAAACTTCGCAATTCCTAGTTGTAGCCGGGGATGAGGAAGTGGTTTAGCAGATATCGTAGGTTGGCCTTCTTCACTATTTCATAGTTTTTCAACTAGTTAAGACCAATAAGTACCCCAATAAGTACCCCGCTGGGGGAAGGGTGGTTAAATCAGGTTCCAAGGTGCACCAAACCTCACACTTACACTATTTTCACCCCAATAAAACTGGACAGTGTAATTACAGAAAACTCCGCCAGGCTATACCATACCCTGCGAAGGAACTCGGGAAGCGTTATCACTAGACCCAGATCAAGATGGTCATAAACAACAGAATAACTACTATAATTACCGTAAACCAGAACCGCTCTTACCTTCACAATTAGGTGGAAAGAACGAGTCGGTCAACTTCTTTTCCCAACCCGTATGGACTTGTTATTTGCAATTATGGCGGATGCGATTTGGACATTCAGCTTGATCTGTTGTCTCAAATCTTACTTTCGGAAAATAAACATTACCGATATGTCTTAATCCACTGCAAATTGTAATTAGTGCATTAACAACAAAAATATGTGACCGCCCGTACGTTTGGTTGCTATCGATAGCTCTTACGGAGAACACATTCTTTCGATATGTAACGGTTCCACATGGACTAAAATACTTTCAGCGGTATTGTATTATTTGTCTTCGCCTTCCAATAAAGGACGATCTTATCAAAGAATGTAATTGTCCAGATAGGTAAAGCTAGCGCAATGTCGGTAAAAGGTCAACTTCCATCTTTGATATATAAACTAAAACAACATCTGTTTGATAAAGGAGAGAGAAACTGGTAGAAAGATACAAAGGAGTGGTTAGGCAATGGGGTAAACCACCTGGCTCTGATTCATCTATCGTCTGTGAGTATGTTGGTATAGTTGGTAGCAGGTTACAGTCCGCAATGGTTCGAGAATATGAGATATTTACAGAATACCTCAAAACCGGAGACATCTTTGATCATTATTGTTGATGTGAACACAGAGCTAGATGAGAGTGTTGATGTGAACATAGAGGTAGATGAGAGTGTTGATGTGAACATAGAGGTAGATGAGAGTGTTGATGTGAACATAGAGGTAGATGACTCTAGAGTGTTGATGTGAACAAAGAGGAAGATGAGAGTGTTGATGTGAACATAGAGGAAGATGAGAGTGTTGATGTGAACATAGAGGTAGATGAGAGTGTTGATGTGAACATAGAGGAAGATGAGAGTGTTGATGTGAACAAAGAGGTAGATGAGAGTGTTGATGTGAACATAGAGGTAGATGAGAGTGTTGATGTGAACATAGAGGAAGATGAGAGTGTTGATGTGAACAAAGAGGTAGATGAGAGTGTTGATGTGAACATAGAGGTAGATGAGAGTGTTGATGTGAACATAGAGGTAGATGACTCTAGAATGTTGATGTGAACAAAGAGGAAGATGAGAGTGTTGATGTGAACACAAAGGTAGATGACTCTAGAGTGTTGATGTGAACAAAGAGGAAGATGAGAGTGTTGATGTGAACATAGAGGAAGATGAGAGTGTTGATGTGAACACAAAGGTAGATGACTCTAGAGTGTTGATGTGAACAAAGAGGAAGATGAGAGTGTTGATGTGAACATAGAGGAAGATGAGAGTGTTGATGTGAACACAAAGGTAGATGACTCTAGAGTGTTAATGTGAACATAGAGGAAGATGAGAGTGTTGATGTGAACAAAGAGAACTTCAAAGGCACTGTGAACCTATTAACATAGCGTCTATACTGCAGGAGTTCGCAGTTAAGTTCCTGTAGCACGACACATCCTGGTGTACGTTCAGTATAGCTGTTATGTACATAAACGAACATCTCAGTTTTAACTGTATTGCAATTTTGAATTTTGCGACGGTATATCAGTCGTTTAATGGTCGCAAATGGTGTTTAATGGCGATTCGTTGGCGAAGACGTTAAATGTGAATTGCGACCGTTAAACGACAGATATACTGTAGCAAAAGTCTAAATTCCAATGCTGGTCAACCCTTTCTTTATTTTTGACAGTTTTATTGACGAACTCACTGAAATAAAACTATCTGAAAGCATGTTTTTGACTCTTTAATAGTATAATAAAAAAAAATAACGACTCGGTCGTTTCTTACGTTGTAAAATAGTGATTTCCCCAAACAATGCTGTAGAAAAATGGCTCTTTCAAAACAAGCCAGTAATAGTACGACCCATAACGCGAACAAAAATGGCATCTTAGAAAAATGGCATCTTGTAAAATATTGACCTTCTCGTTCGCCTATGTTTGAAATGAAACTGGCCTCCGTCCTTTGACATAATGGCCAATACTCCACAGCTTTACGATGAGACAATTGATAAAATCAGAGAGTCAATGTCGTCATATAGCATGAAATTAAAACAGATCAATTTGATGAAATTCATATAGAGTTTGTGATTTGGTTACTTTGAGGACCATGCTCGAAACTGTCCGAAATACAGTTGTCCGAATAGTTTGTTACTATAAATGGTATACAAAATAATAATATATATATATATTATAATCAATCAATTAGTCAATCAATCAATGAATCAATCAATAAATAAATCAATCAATAAAGTAGAGTATTGTCTCTTGATGTTAAGCTTGATTTAATCGATGGAGCCAGTTCATTGACGTCTTTTTTTTTCAGTTTCTTTACTTTTTTTGGAAATATTCACCTACATTTAATATTTTCAATAATTAAATGGAGAAATTATACGAAATAATATATGCATTAAAAAGGTGGTCAATAGTAAGGTTAATAATTTGCATGTTGAAGACCCTTCTCTCGGAAAATACTAGTCTTATTGGTTTGAAACTTTACACACTAATTATAGGTCATTACTAGATTACCTTAAATTTCAAGTACCATACCTATTTTTTGCACTTTGACAACTTCAGATTTTAGGTTATGAAGTTCCTTTTCTCATAAACTACTGGAGCTATTGTTTTGAAACTTCTTACAATTGTTATAGATCATAAGATAAACTCCTACTTCAAATATCTCTTATCTTAAAGGTCTACAGTTTTACAAAATTATTCCCTTTTCCGACTTAAACTTGTTGATGAAAACATTTTGTCCAGGACCTATGAGTCATACTGATTTATGGTGTACTTGCAACCCAAATACCATCATTACATCTTGCATTTTCATAGAAGTATGGCCTTTTCTTCGATTTATAATTCTTGGTTACAATTTTGCATGAAAACCCTTTTCTCTGGACTTTTGTATATTATATATTCTGTGATGAATTATAGAAATTTCCAAGTTTGAGAAAATCTATAACATATCCCTTCCTCTACTGTGCTATCTCGCCTAGTGTGCAAGACAGCACAGTAGCCAAATGTTATGAACTAAACGATACGTCACGATATTACGTCACGAATTGACGTCATGATATTACTCCGCGCTGTCGCCAAAGGAGTGACAGAAGAAGGAATACTTGTGTCAGAAGACGATTGGAAAGAAATTCATCACAGAATATATATTATATAGTTTAATTAACATTTTTGTCGTGATATGGAAAATAATTCACTCGTGAGAAATATTCTTGCGATATAGAAACTCGTGCGAAAACGCACTCGTTTCTATATCGCAAGAATCTTTCTCACTCGGGAATTATTTCCCGTATCACTTCAACAATGTTAATTAAACTCTATATATTGCATTATATCTTTGCTTGTTGTATGTCGTAAGATGACCTTGCAATACAAGCATCGAGATAACCAAAATATCTAGAATTCTAGTTAAAGTATAAAAATAAGTAACATTTGAAAAAAGAAAAAGTATTATCTGTGAAAACTCCCAATAACAAATTTGTTTGTGTTTTTTTTATTTTAACACGCTCCTTGCAACATAGAGTTATAATGTATCGTGTATGTCAAAATTCAGAGAGAAGCTGTTAAACAACAGTATTAAAATTTGCATATCTTAAAAACATGTGTTACTAAAGAATAGCGCATTTCATGTGAGACATTGTTAGATTAATATAACATTGTATTTTATAAACACGATTCTAAGTAATATTTATATTAACACCATTGATACGTTAGAAATGTTTGTTATAAAATTGTTTAACATGGTGCTCAAGAGTCGTATGTGACTTAATGCATAATATGTATGTACTTTGTAAAAGAGTATGAGAGTGGACCTTTGGAAACGGCCGAACACGATAAATATGAAATATTGCAGTCTCGGTTTGATTGAGACTGTTCATGAACGGTAGTGAAATATGCTTGCTACCGTTCACGCCCCTTAGCCCCGGGTTGAGCAGAACTCAATATTAATAAAAAAATCAATAGTACAGAATTTAACCATTCGGATGTTGTTGTTGTTGCTGCTGCTGCTGTTGTTGTTGTTGTTATTGTTGTGGTGGTGGTTGTGGTGCGATTAATTTTGTGTTTGTTTTGAGGCTTGGATTATGAAAGCCGGTGTGTTTTTAAGTATGCAGACATGCCTGGGACTTGCGCCATATTCATATGTATGTACTTTGTAAAAGAGTATGATAGTGGACCTATGGAAACGGCCGAACACGACAAATATGAAATATTGCAGTCTCGGTTTGACTGAGACTGTTCATGAACGGTAGTGAAATATGCTTGCTACCGTTCACGCCCCTTAGCCCCGGGTTGAGCAGAACTCAATATTAATATAAAAAAAATCAATAGTACAGAATTTAACCATCCCGAAGATGGCATGCATATGGCGGTGGACATGCTATATATATGGTTTATTTGGGATGGCCTCGTTCCAAATAGACCTATGACGAAGTTTTTCTTCTTAAACCTTTTTGACTTATGTTTTGTCAAAGTTTTGCATGAAAGCTTTTATCTCGTGAAGTTTATTTTGGAATTACTTTTATAAATCTACAAACTGTAGGTCATGTGGTAACCAAGTTATTTTCAAGTCATGAATTGTGACATGTATGAATTTCTTGTTACAAAGAGTACTGTGATTAAAACGTCGGCAACATCACAGTTGTGTCCTTTCTCTATCTAACTGCAACCTTTTTTTTTTACAAACCATCTTGGGATTTCTTTGGAATATTATGTGGAATTAAGTGTGCAGTATATACAATACTCCAACCTCCGCGCAGGGATATTGTAGCCACTTTACCCTGCCACCACACAAATCACGTGACGATAGCTGAGGTCATGTGATTACAAAAAATGGCGATACACTAGGTAATGCTTGGTACAGCAAAATGTTTGCCGTAACCAACAGGCAATTGACAGTAACATCGATCATCACCTTCGAGAAGATGTTGAAAACATTCAACCTGGTTTTGGCTTGGGTGTGCTAATTAACGCACAGCTTCTGTAATGTTCCCAACGGAATTCATGTTTGTTTACAAGTACTGTAACTTAGTAACTGGTGTGCATGTTCGCTAAAATTGATAGTTTTTATATAAATAAATTATTTTTGTACCCAGATACCGTTTTTCACACTATTTTCCTATATTATGAACAAAGCAAGTTGAAATATTGGCCTAAAATACATTTAACCAAATAATTAAACACGTGTGTGGTGGCAGTGATTACTGTAACAGAAAGGGGAAATAACCACTGCGGGGAGTTTGACAATACTCGAGCAAAAACTATTTTTGCGACGAGGAGCATTTTTGAGAACTACTGTTATGGCGAATTACTGGTAGAAAGTGAAAACAACATGATTATTACTTTGTTATGTATCATTGTATTTAGCAACAACTAATTCGAAAGTATTTAGTGATTCACGATGTCAGTTAATTATTATTAATGATAAGACGAAATGAAACATGTTTAGACACCACTGGATTGTTATTGCGTTGGACTATAGCATATATACAAATCTTGTTATCGTTGTATCTCCTGTATTTAAGGATCGGATTCGATCAAAACTTTCATAGATTGTAGAGTTCAGGGTCTAGCTGTGCAAGAACAGAAAGGTAGAGGGGCATTCCGGATCTGAACGCTATACCAATTGACAAGATGCAAAAATGGCAAGAACAACTCGCGTCTGACGCTATTTTTCTATTAAATTTTCCTGCACTTTGTTATTTATGGCATGTTCATCTTATTCAGATTTTGTCCATTACACAAACCCCGCCGCATTCAGCACGTTCAGTGCGTTGATGGTTAAATTCTGTTGACTATTCCCATTATCAGTTAGGGCAATGATCTGCAACGATCTGCTGTTTGCACTGATCTGCTGTAATTAAGGATTATGTCTCCTTTTGTGTAATCCCATTGAGATTGCATCTGAAATATATTTTTAATAAAAGGTACATCGCAAATAATATACAATCCAAATGTTTAACATATAACCACGCAAAGAGCTTGCTCGATAAGGCGCAGGGTAAGTACGAATATTGCTACAAAGACCAACTTTGCTTAAGATGTTGACCCTAAAACGGAACCCAATGTGTCGATCTTTATTCTCACTTAATTTTTCATATTAAATTAAAATAATTTTGGTTGGTTTTAACTGGGCTGATAATTATATAAAGCCCTGGTTTTAATAAAAGTGAAATTCCCAAGGTTTTCATAAATTATGTAAAAGTAGGTATAACAGTCAAACAGGAAATGCAGCATTCAAGGACCACAAGTAAAATAAGGATAAACAAGAAATATCACTGTAAGTGATAAATGCCCCCGAAGTGTCCTTTAACCTCTAAGTATGACCTTGACCTTGGAGCCATGGACCTGGATTTGTGCACGACACCTCATTTGGTTGTGGTGAGCACTTGTGCCAAGTTATTGAAAATCCGTCCAGGCATGCAAAAGTTATTGACCGACACGATTTGACCTTTGACCTCTAAATGTGACCTTGACCTTGGGGCCACAGACCTGGATTTTGTGCGCGACACTTCGTCTTGTTGTGGTGAGCACTTGTGCCAAGTTATTTGAAAATCTGTCCATGGCGTTATTGACCGGACACAATTTGACTTTTGACCTTCAAGTGTGACATGACCTTGAAGACCTGGGTTTTGCGCGCGACACATCGTCTTGTTATGGTGATCACTTGTTCTAAGTTATTTAAAAATCCCTGCAGGGGTTGTGACGTTACGGTCCGGACACGAAATTGCATACCTGTTTTTGACCTATGAACTGCAAGTGTGACCTTGACCTTGAAGGTACCGACCTGGGTTTTGCGCGCGACACATCGTCTTGTTATGGTGATCACTTGTGCCAAGTTATTTAAAAATCCCTGCAGGGGTTGTGACGTTACGGTCCGGACACGAAATTACGTACCTGTTTTTGACCTATAAACTTCAAGTGTAACCTTGACCTTTGAGGTACGGATATGGGTTTTGCGCGCGACACATCATCTTGTTATGGTGATCACTTGTGCCAAGTTATTTAAAAATCCCTGCAGGGGTTGTGACGTTACGGTCCGGACACGAAATTGCGTACGTGTTTTTTACCTATGAACTTCAAGTGTGACCTTGACCTTTGAGGTACGGACCTGGGTTTTGCGGGGGACACATCGTCTGGTTATGGTGATCACTTGTGCCAAGTTATTTAAAATTCCCTGTAGGGGTTGTGACGTTACGGTCCGGACACGAAATTACATACCTGTTTTTGACCTATGAACTTCAAGTGTGACATTGACCTTTGAGGTACCGACCTGGGTTTTGCGGGGGACACATCGTCTTGTTATGGTGATCACTTGTGCCAAGTTATTTAAAAATCCCTGCAGGGGTTGTGAAGTTACTGTCCGGACACAAACTTCGGAATGACGGACGGACGGACAGAATCCGGACAGACGGACGGTGCGATTACTATATGCCCCCGAAATCTTTTTTAAAAGGGGAGTTTTATGCAATGAGTCAGTAAATGTGTTGGCCGGCAAGCCAACCAACACATTTAAAACTCATTACAACCCCCCTCAAAGAAAACCCCTCTGATACCCCCAGTTTCTAAACTACTTATAAATAATTGATACTTTTTTAATCAACCACAAATAAAACAACTGCAGATCGGGTAATCAATATCTTTCAAACTCAACACCGCAGATGATTTTAGTATCGGCTGTTAATCAAAGTCGGAACCCCAGTTTGTATACTTGCTACTTTTTTTGGAAGGGGCAACTTTTCAAATCACACGACCCAAACCTCTTTAACGCACTTTTATGTCTTGAATGTCCGTAAACGGTACCCAACTACTGAAATCCTCATTGTAACCTTTCCATTTAATCAATGTTAGTTTCTTTTTGTAATCACGTCGTACTACTTTTTCAATTCTGAATATTTCTTGATCAGCTTTTAACATTTCCAATTCAGAGAAGCTTCCATCAATGTTTTGGTTGTTCAAATCTTTTATTTTGTACGTCATGGGATTTGTATATTGAATTTCATCAATGGAGTATAACCTTATTCAAACGTTCTTTTATATTTGCTAATTCTAACCTTGTCTCCGATTTTGAACTTTGGCAAAGCTTTATTAATTTTCATCTCTCCGTACTAGTTGAAATACACTATTTCTTTATTTTTTTCATCACTGGCCTCAATCGGCGTCATTTTAATACTCATATGTTTTGTATTATTGTATTTATCGACCATCGCCTGTAGCACGTCTAAATACGTATTTGTATTGTTCGCTGTAAAATATTTCCACATCCTCTCTTTCGATGTCCGGTTAAATCGTTCAATTACTAAAGCTTTTCCGAAATTAAACGTGTGATACATTTTAATATTATTATCATCAAGAAATTGCTTAAATGTTTTGTTATAAAACTCCACACCCTGATCAATCCAGAGCAATTTTTACATTGTCTTCCTGCACTTATAATCTTTTGGAAAGCTTTGGTAATTTCTGTACCGGTTTTATTCCGAACAGGCATAACCCAAGCAAATTTACTAAATACATCAATAACTGTAAGCAAGTATTTTGCACCTTTATTATATTTTGAAAACGATTGCATATCAACCAAGTCAGCCGACCATATTTTATCTATTTCATTAACAATCACGCGGCGTTGAGTGAACTTTCTTCGTAGCTTATCAGTCCATCTCAACGCCTTTTCTTGTTTTTTGGCTCTCCAAGTCCTAGTTTATATTTTGCACTAATTACAGGCTTGACTATCAAATTCTTAGTGATCTTTTCTCCAAGTGATTTGGATTTGCTCGTTTTTAAACCGGCCAGCATGTTTTTATCACACATTGATTTAATACTAGGACTTGTGTCATAACAATAATCATGATCTTTACAAATAGCATCTAATGCATTTGATGGTTCTCCACTGTCAAGCGGATTACCAGTAACGCAATATTTATAACCAGGAAGTGTTAGCCCTTTTTTGGGTAGCAAAGGGAGCAAAGCCTTATGGATATCAATGTTTCCACCTTGTGTACTTTTAAAAATTGCGTTTTAGTAATACCACAAGAAGCGCACGTTGATTTTTCACATTCTTCTGCCATTTTTTGTCAGAATATACTGAGGATTAACATTTTCAGTAATTATCTTTTCTTTCACGCAGTAACTCATATATAATATGATTAGACTAAACTTTGTTTTTCAAAATATGATCGCATTATGTTTTTATAAAGAATATCGTACATGCTGTTTCCTTCTTGCAACTTTTTGACAAAGTACAGACAGAAATATCCGCACAAGACACTCGTTTTATCTTGATACTGGATGGTGTTGTATCTTATGTTGGGTATGTAATTTAAAACTTCTTTTGGTGACTCGAGCCAAACGGATCAAAATAATACTCATTACAGTAGCAAGTCCAATGTGTACCAGGTCCAGTATAATCATCAAGATTAATAATACCGCATTCGTGTTTATTTTGTGTTGCCGGTAATTTGTTCTTGCTAAACACTCCCCTAAAGTTTTTAATGTCTAACCGCTTAACCCACTTTATCATGTCTATGTTAGAAATATGCTCGTTTTTAAAATTTAACTTTTTTTTACGAATGGGATACTTCTATATGGTCTAAATTGTGAGTCTACTTGCACACCATTTCCATGATCAACTCTCAATCCTTTTCCCTTTTTTACTACTTGTAAACCTTTTCCCGTCGAACCGCTAATAAGAGATCCAATTAAAGGAATTCCCAATGATGCAAGAAGTCCAAGAAATCCCTCATCTTGTTGTCGATGTCTTTTCAGTTTAACAGGGCAGCAACCTTTTGACTTTATTATATTTTGTCTTTGCGATGGTGTTAACACACCTGCTTTAAGAAGTGCTTGTTTTTTGCCGCTAGGGATAGTTACCATTCCATTTCCGAATAGTTTACCGATTCCAGTACTTGCCAGACCATTCAGTGCTCCTGTTGCTAAAGGTCCTAATATCTTTGGAGCGAGTCTAGCAACTTTCGGTAATATTGTTTTAGTCAACAAATCGGCTAATGCTCCCAAAAAGCCTCCATTCTTGGACTGAGATCTCATCAGCGATTTTGATATATTCACATCAAATCCATATCCGTTGGATTTAGCTTTGTTTATATTGTTAATCTGAGTAGCTGTCAACAACAAAGGGAAATCCCCTGTTAGTTGATTATTCTTCAGCCTGAGCATTAATTCACTTTTGTTTTCATATGCTTTTGCCAGACTTCGTTTCTGACCATCTGTTAAATCTATCGAATACTTTACGTAAGTCATATGTATTATAAGTTAGATTAAACTATTACCAATTCATTTCCGACAGTATCAGTAACTACATCTTCCTCATAGAGAAACAGAGCATAAACTTTATATCTATCGGCAGGAGGTATATTTAGTTTATATCTCAAATTTAGTTGTTTTGGATCAATACTGACTTAATCACCCTTGTAACTTAAATCAAAATATATCATTCCAAAGACATTTTCAAAATTACCCACATTGAGTAATGTTCCAGTGTTTTTATCATTTTTTTTGTAAGAATAATTAAATCTCTGAATATTCTTATAATATTATCATGACTGTATTCAGTTTCTGGATAATAAACTCCATTTCCAACTTCCAGCCTGGCTGATTGTAAATAGCAATTAGCATTATTTGTATTTACATGAAAAGTATCTAAAAGATGAAGATTTTGTGTAAGGGAAGAACTCTTGTCTGACCTTTGCAGATAAACAAAAACATGTTTTGGACTTTTAACAACAGCTGTTATTCTAAATACAGATTCGGTTGCTTGAGAACTTCCACTTTCTTGTATCATCTCACGGAGGTAAGTCCACTTTGTTGATGTCATGGTATTTGACATAACATAAGCTAAACCATCCGAGTTACATACCATTTTAGGTATCCACAAAACTAATTTATTAATAATTACTCGACCATCATCACCATCAGCTTTGAAAATTAACACATCATCAGCCGCCAGTTGCAAGTTAATCTGAATTTGACCTGGGGGCAGCATGTTTGTTTCCAAACCCTCAAAAAAGGAATATTGTTTAATGGAATTATAGAGTCAGCTTTTTTATTAGTTATGATTAAAGCATGACGAGCAGTAAATCCTAAATTGTAACTAGCGAGAGTATGATCCGTTTCCGCTGCATCTGTATTGTCTAAATAAAAGTATTCATTTGTTCCGGTTGTCTTTGCATAATCGTCAGAAATTTCAAGCAAGCGTTTGACATTAACAAATCTGTGAAGATAATTTCCATCGTAAACTGTTTTTCCATTTTGCTTTACTTGCATTTGATCGATCAATGAAGCTGCATCGTTAATTAGAGCAATTTTGTTAGCGTCTGCGAAAGCGGCTCCATCAGCAAGTTTGTTTACTTGAAAATCGATTTCAAAATAGGCATTATACCAATCAAAGTAAGAACTTCTATCATTTAACGTAAACTGATAACCACTTTTCATTTGCTTGGTATTATTTCCTGGTTGTGTTATAGGAGTATCTAACTGAACAGGTACATGTTTATATTTAGTATTATTTTATCACTTCGAAACATCTATGTATACTAGTAATTAGATTAAATTAATCGTTTAATTTTTGCATGAATTCCTCTTCCAGATAGTAATCTGTTAATTTTTGCATTTACATCTTCTTCAATTATATTATCAGCCACAACATCTTTTGTGGCAGCTTTTGTAAGTTCTTTTAAAATCATCTCACCTTTTGGTTTAGGTTTAACCGAAACTAATTTATCAGCTGCCATTTTACTTACTTCATCTCCAAGTTTTTTAGAACCACTCTCTATGATTTGTTTTCCAGCAGTTTCTAATGCTTTCTTGCCTGCTGTTTTTATAGACTCGCTAAATATTTTCGAGCCAACCTTTGAAAAAATGTCAAATATACCGGCTCCAGTCAATCTGTCAACTTCAGTATGTTCCCATACTAGTATCATAAACTTTTTTTAATCGCGTCATATAACATATGTTAGATAAAACGTAAGTTACTCAACTACATTAATTCTTTCAAAACAAATCGAAATGATGTATGAACTCCGTTGAGATTAATAATTTTACCGGAGAAATCGGTTATGTAAATATTAATACTGTTAATGATCCTTTTGTTTACTCCACAGAACCCGACTCTTATCGGTTCATCTCTGAAAGGATATGACCTCGTGAGATCGGTTGTACTTATTTCATAAATAACATCCCCATATGATCAATCAACAATAGAATTACTTATCAAACCACAGTGGATATATAAAGTATCAATATAATTTGTTATGTTTGGTACTACTGTCCCAAATTTGGTTTCTCTAATAAACGCATCTTTGTCAAACCCAATCAAAGTGTGAACGTTTGATTCTCTCAAATCAAGCATAAAGTTATTATGAATGGTAACTTAACATTTAAAACTTGATAAATCAAATTCAATCCTTATCGGGACAGGTGAGTCATCAGTCAAATCACCGTTTACAGTCAATGTTTCTTTTATATAATTATCAATATCAACATAACTGTAATTTCCATTTGTAAAAACAATTGCTTTTATATCTTTATATTTTCCATGGTGATACCTTATCACTTTGTTATTAAAATCCTCTCTGATATTATACCATGAATAAGTCATAGTATTAATCGTATCAAGCCCAATACCATACTGTTTGTTCTTGTCTAACATCAATGGTCTATCAAATTACTCAGTGTATTTGAGCTATTAATTATTGATACAATTTTTTGTTCCATATAACATAAGTAGATAAAATTAATCACCCACATAAAACAGCTTAAAACTCGATTTTTCAAAATTAAAAACTTGAGTAGTGTTACTTTGTATAATTGGATTGAAAATTAATACCCTATTTTTTGTGAGATATAATTTGAATGCTTCTTTTAGCGTTTGTTTGCCGTTTTCTTCTATTGTTGGATATAATAACGTGTTTTGTTCTGCTGTATTATTATTAAGACGAAAATGTATTGCGTCCCCTCCTGTATAAGTAAAGTTTATTTCAAATACATACTCCCAGATTTCTCAACAAATAGTCCAGCAACAGCAGCATCCATAGAAAAATATTCTTTGCTTTTTATAAATGGATTGGTTATAAAAGTAAACGCATCGAGAAAATGTTTACGATTAGTTCTTTCAAGAGGTTTTTGTGTTGGATGCGATACAAAATTTGTTCTCATTCCACCACGGGAGTCAACAAAGGTATCTTGTATAATGCTTATTTCGTCTATTGTTGCTTCAAACATTATAATCCGACTTGCATAGTCCACTTTTGCTTTCAACTCATCAATTATACCAAGAAGTGCTGTGTGACGACTATCAGACTTTTGATTAAACTGTTTCAATGAAGCTATTTCACCATCAAAAGCTTTTCTCCTTTCATCCTAGGCAGCTTTTAATTGCTTTGAAACATCATCAATAGCAGTCAAGAGTTCATTTTTGTCAACCATTTTCTCATTTAATTTTGCATAATCCTGTCCTAATGCACCTTTGAGAAGAGTTAGTTCATTATCAAAAGCTTTGTTTTTTACATCATAGGGCAGATTTATCAACCATTTTGCTCAAAGCAGTTGTTAGCGACTTGCTGTCAACCATTTTCTTTTTGATGTCTTCAAGCTTTTTGTTGATATCGTCAACGTTAGTGTTTATCTGTTCGTTTGATATTTTAATTTGAGTTATTTCGGTAGTAAAAGCAGTTCTCATTTGTGTTGTAGCATCAGCAATAGCGGCTTCAAGTTCATTGTTATCAACCATTTGTTTATTGATTTCTTTAATTCGCTCGTTAATACTGTAAACACCAACTTGTATTTTTTCGCCTAACTTTTTATAGAGCTCACTATCATCTTCCAATCCATCTTCTTTCTTTTCTAACTCTTTTAAAGCATCACCCAGAAGTTTTATTTCATCTTTCAAACCGTTTTGAATTTCAATCATTTTTTCACGGTTTGTTTGTAATTGCTTTTGTATCAGACTTATATTGTCACCAACCCTGTTGTCAACTTGTTCACCATGTCTGGAATTTTATCAATACTATAATCACGTATGATTTTTTGTTATTCTTCTTTGAGTAAATTGCCTTGTTGCTACATCGTCTGCTTTTTCTGGATTACCAACATTAGTAATTCTATTTGTATCCATGTTAAGATCACTTCTCAGAATATTTTCCTGATTTTTACCCTTGTGAAGATAACGGGATTTGTCGTTTATCGACATAAATCCTTTTATTGTAGTGCGGGTGTTAATTTACATGAGTTTGTGGTCACCCTGACTACACAGAGTGTGGCCCTCCTGTTTTTTGTTAGTTTTACGATTTAGTAATTTGTACCCTACACCGTATATTCAGCCTTTATCAATGGCGTCGAGTAGGCAGATGGTTGTATATTAATACGGGAGATTAAAATCAAAAGTATAGCATGTATCTCGGTCATTTATTAAAAATACCCACCCACCCATACCCCCATTTTAATGACTATATATTTTGCTCAATCTTCTTTGCTTGGTTTGTTTATATATATTTCAGGTACGTTATACTAGAAATGGTGGTGTTGGGCTTATGCGGACGGGTTGATGTCTTTAAGAATCGCGTTCATACCGTCGTGGCTTCAGCGCTGTCTATACAGCAGTTTGGGCAGTATGTCGCGGTCACAGCAGTGTGTAGTAATTATTTTAACATTTGAAGGAAAGCAACTAAATTTTAAATATCTGGCTTGGTGAACATCTGAACCCAGGGTTCACTAAGTACAGTTTTTATTCACTTCAAAACTTGGTCTGAGCTATGACCATTTTCCAAAATTGTTATAAGTATCGTGACTGCACATTTGATATGCACATTATGTTTCTTGTTATATTATGCTGAAGCCATGGCCAGTGTATTCCAATAAATTTAAACTATTTTTATTATTGGTTTTCTTTCATAGCCCATCTGATCTGCAATAATTAACCAGGTGTTTATGTTTCACATACTCAGACAGCACAATACCAAAATTTGTAATATTAACACCACCTGAACTAATTTCCTCGCTTCCAAGATCATTAAAAAGTCCCATTAATATGATTAGATTAAATTTCACCGTTAAAGTTTCTTTTGATCCACTTCCTCGGACGATCGAGATACAGAAAATCGTACTGTTTGTCAGTTGCTTTTTTGTACTGCTCTTTGCTAATGTCTAAAGTTTATTGCGGAATAAAAACAATCCCATCTGGGAAAAAACTCGGAACTGAGGAAGAATGTTTCAAAACTAATCAAGTCAGATATTATGGATTAGAACAGATATCTAAGAAACTGCCTGAAACAACAGAAGCGTCAACAGCACTACCAAGAAAACTAAAAAGACCAGGAAATATAAAAGGAAACAAACTGGACGTTCACATTTTCATTTTGTCGTCTCTTGCAGATTTAAATGGGCTAAGAAGAAAGCTTGCTGCTGCCAAGACGCAAAAAGAAAAAGATGTCCTTATAAAAAAAACTGCAGAAGCAAACAAATTATTAGAACAGGCCAGGAAAAGACTGGCGGCATTTTCACAACCACCCAGCAAGACTGCTAAAAAAACACCAGTCAAGAGTGCTGAAAAACCAACGAGCGAGGCTGCTAAAAAAGCAACTAAAAAATAAATCATGCATGTTTTATAACTTAGCTTATTTTATTTACTTTTATCTAACCTTATAGTAGACTGCAATATTTCGTATGTGTCATGCTCGGCCGTTTCCAAAGGTCCATTATCATACTCCTTTTTGTGGAAAGAATTAGCATATAAAATGAAAACATCGAGTAATCGTGTCAAAGAATACGAGAATAAAGTTATTCAAAAAAGACTAGAAAAAAGGAGCTAGTCGCGATTTATACAAAGAAATGTTTAAACCGGTAACTAGTGAAATAAAAGATCAGTCAGTACAGTTAACTAAGCCGTTAGCTACTCTTCCAGAAATAAGTCAGCAGTTAGCTAATCTTCCAGAAATAAGACAGCAATTAGCCACTCTTCCTAGAGCTATAGGTGAGGAAGTACAAGAATATCGCAAATATGAAGGGTTGCCCCAGTTATTTCTAACTTAAGAATCTGATAAAGCAAAATCAAATGCAGAACACAAGACAGTAATGAGTGGTGATTTGGATGCTGGTATTGATAAAGCGTTGACTTACCATTACCATCACAGATAGTCGAAGGAGAATATGAACATAATGCAAAATACGTACTTGAGAAGCTTTCTAGTATATTCTATCAAATTGGAGAGGACAAAACTAAACTAACGAAAAAAAGAAAAAAAGAAAAAGACCCATTGAAAATAGAAACATATGAACAGGACAGAGACGAATTGAATAAGTATAGAAATAGAATTAGGTCAATACTTGAGAATAGTGAAGTCCTTTTTGAGGGGAAAGGATTACAACAAAAAGGAAATTCATTGGTTATCACAAACTTATTGCTAGACAAGAAGGAACAGTTGTGCTAGATCTGAAAGTGGATGATGATTTTATAGACTTGGGGACGAAGCGTTACAACAATGGAAAAGCATACTCGAAGCTATCTCAAAATGCATTCAAGGAACTGACAGAATTATCCGGTTTGCTGATTCATAAAGGTTCTTCAAAGTACAAGAAGATTTAAGGGGGTTGTGTAGAATATTACAATAGTCCCGATGATTTGGTTAATGATCTGGAGTTAGTATGCGGAAGTATCGAATCAGGGAATAATAGTCCACAGAATAATAGTCCACAGTTGACGAATAAAGGCATTAGCATAATCGACGAGTTATTAAAAAATGGTAATATATCAGCCGAAGAACATGAACAATTGTTTTCTAAATATTTTAATTAATCTAATTATTATTATAATGAAAGAAATTAAAAGCAAGGAGGAAATAATTAGTTTCTTGACTCGACAAGCGGCAGCATACAGATTTAGTAACAAATTATGAGGAAGAATTAATACAGGGTTGCAAATCACAAGTGGGATAATTGGTTGTACCGCTGCATTGGTATTAATCCCCGCAGTTCCTGTTTTCATAGCTATTGTTGGAGCAATTCCCCCCAATAATTACGAATCAGTAGTGTTATTTTTACTGGTCCTTTGGGACCAACGAGCCCAATATAGGTGGCTTTGAAGTAGAATACCGCTTAAGCCGGTGCTAGGGGGCGTGAGAAGTGTTGCTTCTTTCATTACTTCTCATGAACAGACTCAATAAAACCGAGTCTGCTGCTTTATTCTCTTAATTGTGTTTGTTGCTCTCAAAGGATCACCTTTATCAGTATTTATTGATGAACACAACTAAAATAGCAGAGAAAAAGGTTTTATTAAAATCATATCATAGGAGTTTCAAACAACTTCTTTCATATGTGCAAACATCTAATATGCCAGATGGGGAGATAATCCCATCATGCTTTTCTAAAATACTCCATCTGCAGCAAAATTATAGTTTTACTGAACCCCTGGAAAGGTATATTGAGAAGTATAAATTAAATGGTTACTAGTTCTTTTTCAACCTGTTTCCATATAGTATCGTACTTGTCTCTAGTAGCTTTTGTCTTAATTGGTTTTGTTTCTTTTTTTATTTCTAATAGCCCGAATATATTCTGAAAAATGTAATTAAATTTAATTACACTTTTCCGGCCTCCTATCTTATCTAAAATGTTTACAGTCTTGTAAAACAAATCCTCGCATCTCTGCTTGTCTATTGGGGATAAACTGTATCCTCCCAAAAGTGTTTCTAGATGATATCTTCTATGATAAACGCTCTTCTTGCGAACTCCCCGATAATCTACAACAAGATCATATCCATTGTGAGTCCCACATTCGAAACAGATACGTTCCCCATCAAAAACCTCGAAAGTGCTATTACAATTTGCACATGCATACGTGTAATTATAGCAAAGTGTGTACCCAACACAATCTTTACAGTGCGTCTTTTTGTCGACTATGTAAAACAAAAAACAATCCATGCACAATTCACAAGAATCAAAACACCTAATAATCTCTTTCAATATATACAGTTCACCATATAATATACTATTATTATTATTTATTTAATTAGAATAAGAATAGTATAATATTATATGGTATACACAGATGATATGGAAAGTCTCAGAAAAGATTGCGAGAAGCAGGCTTTGTTAGTTGAGGGTACAAATAAAATTGACAGAGAACTATTATTTTTTGCAAACTTCAAGGATTTGACTGAGAAGATTATAACCGAAGCCCAAAAGATGAAACTCCCGTGGAAAATAAGAAAACGTGATATCGAAAGATTAAACAGATCGCGTGATAAAATGATCACACGTGCGACTAACGGTCCCATAACTATTGATTTTTTTATTTATTACTACGGTAAATTATTGAAAGAGGGAATTTATATTATTTTTTATGCTGGTTAAATTAATTAATTAGGGCTTAAAGAATTCTGTATTATATATACTATATAATGAGTGTAAAAGACATCGAGAGATCCCCGAAACAATATAGTAAGTTTTTTTCTGTGGGTATTGTGGATAGATTAAGTCCACTCGCTCAGCTTCGTCTGACGCGAAAAACAGTCACAGAATTCCTCAAGGCGGAATTACAAAGAACTAAAGGATTTAAATTATGTGTTTCTTTGAAAATGACTTTCTCTTTGCCGATTGGAGACAAAGGTGTGGTTGTCACAACTACATATAAAACAGCTTACTTTACATCAAAGGCGGCAATAATCTTAAATGAAAAGGTTATCAAGGGTGCTTTAGATACAGCAACTGATGAAATTATGAGTAGAATTGGAAGCTGGCTCACTGAGGGAATTGGATGGACAGTTGAATCAGTAGATATGCATTATGTAAACAGGGTGAAGTATAAGCCATTGAGGGGCAGCTCATATTTAGAGTTACCAAAAGAACTTTCTAACTCTATGAAAGGTCTAACAAATATAAAAAATGAAAAAGATGACGAATGCTTCAGATGGTGCCATTTGGCATATACATTTCCTGCTGCAAAAGATCCCCAAGAATAACAAAGTACAAAAAGCATATTGGTGATCTTGGTTACAGCGGAATTACATTTCCTGTTACATCAAAACAAATCCCAAAAATGGAAAAACAAACAATATATGTTTTAATATATTTGGATATGAAAAAAGTGGGGTGTATCCTCTGTACATATCAAAAAACAAAGTTGAAAAAGAATGCGATATGCTTTTGATTGTTGAAGAAGAAAAATATCAGTGTGTGTGGATAAAGGATTTCAACAGTTTAATGTTTAATCAAACATTACATGAAGGGGAAAATGGTTCTGTAAAACATGCTTGCAGTGCTTTACATTGGAAAAAGTCTTGGAAAAACATAAACCTGATTGTCTTTCACTGAATGGCAAGCAAGCAATACAAATGCCTTTTGCGAGTGAAAAGGTTTTCTTTAAAAACTATGATAGGCAATTAATGGTTCCATTTGTTATATATGCTGACTTTGAAGCAATAACGGAAAAAATCTCTTTAGCTACAAATAATCCAAAACACTCGTATGCAGATGCATATCAACAACATACTGATTGTAGTTACGGATACAAGGTTGTCCGCTGCTATGATGACAAATATTCCAAACCGGTTGTAACATACAGAGGACCAAACGCTGTTTATAAGTTTTTAGAACAAATGATAGATGAAGAAAAATATTGTAAAAAAACTGCGAATACATGTTTTAAGAAAGATTTGACGATGACAGCAGCAGAAGAAAAAGAATTTAGCGCAGCCGAGAAATGTCATATTTGTGATGAACGATATATGACGTGTGATAGAGCAGTTAGAGATCATTGTCATATAACTGGAAAGTTTAGTGGAAGTGACCACGATGCATGAAATCTCAGTTTCAAGTTAACTAAAAAGATACCTGTTGTATTCCATAACTTGAGAGGCTATGACGCTCACTTTATAATGCAGCACATCGGAAAGTTCAAAAAAACGATAAATGTTATACCAAATAACATGGAAAGGTATATGGCTTTTATGTTGGGGTCAAATTTGGTGTTTATAGATAGTTTCCAGTTTATGTCACAGTCACTCGATAACTTTGTGAAAAACATTCCGTTGTTTAAATATATCTCTCAAGAATACTCTAATGAAAAGTTAGAACTTTTGAAGAGAAAAGGAGTTTAACCGGATGATTATATGGATAGCTTTGAACGTTTCAAAGATAAACAATTGCCGGACAAAAAAAGCTTCTACTCTCAGTTAAATGATACAAATATCTCAGATGAAGATTATGAGCATGCTAAAAAATATGGAAGACGTTCAAGATCAAAAACATGGGGGAATATCATGATCTGTATTTGAAAAGCGATGTTTTGTTGCTAGCTGATGTTTTTGAGAACTTCAGAAAAATGTGCTTTGAGTATTACAAATTAGATCCTTGTCATTACTTCAGTAGTCCCGGTGTATCTTGGGATGATCTTGAAAATGACTGGGATTAAACTTGACTTGATTACTGATAATGATAAATATCTGTTTGTAGAGAAAGGAATGAGAGGTGGCGTGAGTTATATTGCGACTAGATATTCGAAAGCTAATAATAAGTATATGGAAAACTATGATAGTAGTAAACGGAGCAAGTATATAATGTATCTTGATGCTAACAACTTGTACGGGTGGGCGATGATAATTTTAAATGAGTCGATAAATGTGAAGAAGAGGAATCAAACTATATTGTTGAGTGTGATCTTGAATATCCAGAAGAGTTGCATGACTCGCATAATGATTATCCTCTCGCTCCGGAAAGTTTAAATATAAAAGATGAGTGGTTGTCGGACTACTGCAAGAACTTGAAGAGTAAGTTTGATCTGGGAACTAGTGAAGTTAACAAACTTGTTACTACGTTGAAGGACAAGGAAAAATATGTTACACATTATAGAAATTTAAAGTTGTATGAGAGTTTGGGGTTGAAAGTGAAAAAGATACACAGGATACTCCAGTTTGACGAGTCTCAATGGTTGAAAGTGTATATCGACTTCAATACTACAAAAAGAACAGCTGGTAAAAACGCTTTCGAAAAAGATTTCTTCAAGCTTATGAATAATTCGGTTTTAGGTAAGACGATGGAAAACTTGAGAAAGAGAGTTAATGTTAAGCTGACGCATGACGAGGAAGTTCTTTTGAAATATGCGGCAAGACCATTGTTTTTTTCTTGTAAGATGTTTAGCGAAAACTTGTTTGCTATAAACAGAATGAAAGAAAGACTTGTCTTAAATCGCCCTTGTTATGTTGGTATGTGTATTCTTGACTTATCAAAATACTTGATGTATGATTTCCACTACAATTATGCCAAAATCAAATACAATGAAAAAGTCAAATTATTGTTTACTGACACTGATTATATGTGTTATGAAATTAGGACAGAAGATGCGTATGTTGATCTTTACAAAGACAAAGAACTTTTTGATAACAGCGATTATGATCCAAAAAGTGAGTTTTACTTCAACGATAACAAAAAGGTTATTGGTAAAATGAAAGATGAAGCCTGTGGTGCGGTGATCGTAGAGTTTGTTGGATTGAGGAGAAAGTCATACTGACAGATGAACAATATATACGTGCAGAATGGGGATATGAATGTTTTTTTAACAACTTTAATAGTCAATCGAGAGGGATAGCAATTTTATTTAATAACAATTTTGAATATAAATTACATAAACAGGAAGGGGATGCAGATGGTAACAAGCTTATTTTAGATGTTACAATTAATGCGAAAAGAATGACTTTAATAAATATTTATGGTCCAAATAAAGATACACCAGATTTTTATATAAATATTAGGGAACATATCGATAGATATGGAAATGAAACTGTTCTAGCAGGAGATTTTAATCTGGTTTTACATCCTCAAGTCGATACTCATAATTATGTTAACATAAATAATCCAAAAGCCAGAGAAAGCGTTAAAACCCTTATTGATGACTGTACCTTGATTGATTGCTGGAGAGAATTAAACTTTGATAAAAAGGGTTTCACATGGAGACGTCCAAATACAAATAAAAAGGCTAGACTAGATTTCTTTTTAATATCTGAACATTGATTTACTGACATTGAAGATAGTACCATTTTACCTGGGTATCGAACCGATCATTCAATAATTACTACATCATTTGTATTTGGAAAGTTCAATAAGGGGAGATCTTACTGAAAATTTAACAATTCTCTCCTTAAAGACAATACTTATGTAGATGAAATTAAAAAAGTAATCCAAAATACAAAAAATCAATACGCAACAAAAAATCAAAAAATAAATTTACAAATTAAAGACATACCTTGTCAAGATTTAATTTTGGACATTGATGATCAGCTCTTTCTTGAAACATTATTGATGGAGATTAGAGGAAAAACAATATCCTACTCATCATTTCTTTAAAAAAAAAAGAAGATAAAACTGAAGCAAAACTACTACAAGAAATAGAGATACTGGCAAAATGTTTAGATATTGATTTAATAAGCTTAGAAAGCAAAAGAAAAAGTTTGAATTGAGGCAAAAAAAAATGGATGGATTTAAGGTAAGGTCAAAAGTCAAATGGTTAGATGAAGGAGAGAAAGTAACTAAATATTTTTATAATTTAGAAAACAGGAATTTTGTAAGTAAATGTATACCATCCCTAATTTCAAATGAAGGAAATATTTTAAAAGATCAAGATTCAATTTTAAAAGAAACTAGAAACTTTTATTATTCCTTGTATTCACACAAACCAGTAAAAAATATAAATTTAAATGAATTGTTTAGAGATGTTCCTATACCCAAGCTAACTAGAGAGCAACAACAAAATTTAGAAGGCCCAGTAGAATTACATGAACTATTATTTTGTTTAAAAAAGGCAACAAATCTTAAGAGCCCTGGCTCTAGTGGTTACACCATGGAATTTTATAAGTTTTTCTGGATAGATATAGGAATCTTGAGATCCATTAACCATGGTTTTTTGAAAGGTGAATTATCAATCACACAAAAGGAGGGAATTATAACATGTATACCAAAGACAAACAAAGATAGACATTATTTAAAAAACTGGAGACCAATATCTTTATTAAATTGTTCGTATAAATTAGCATCAGCATGCATTGCACAGCGTTTAAAACAAGTACTTCCCTTTCTTATAAATGATGACCAGACTGGCTTTCTGGCAGGGAGATATATAGGTGAAAATACTCGTACCATTTATGATTTGTTTTATTATACCGAGAAGAATGATATACCAGGATTATTACTTATTGCAGATTTTGAAAAAGCCTTTGATACTCTTTCCTGGTCTTTTATTGAGGAGGTTTTAACCTTTTTTCAGTTAGGACAAGGTATAAGAAAGTGGATAAAAGTATTTTACACAAACATTAAATCTTGCATTTTAGTTAACGGCCATCTGTCAGAGTGGTTTTTTATTCACCGAGGCTGCCGACAGGGAGATCCGCTCTCCCCATACATTTTTATTCTGTGTGTCGAAATATTGGATGAACTGGTCCGGACAAATAAAGATATTAAAGGAGTTAAAGTAGGAGATACTGAATATGTAATTTCTCAATATGCCGATGACACCTCTCTTATATTAGACGGCACCGAAAAATCTCTTAAACATGCTCTACTTGTTTTAAAATTCTATGGAGATAATGTTAATGTTGATGAAACCAGAGTTATATGGTTTGGGATAAATAAAGGTTCAAATATAAAATTATGCACAGATACAGATCTTAACTGGAATCAGGGTGAATTTTTGATTTTAGGAATAACAATGTCAACAAATTTAAGGAGTGTGATTGCCTTAAATTATGATAGGAAAATAAACGAAATTAAATCATTACTAATGTCCTGGTCAAAAAGAATACTCACACCTTTTGGAAAAATCACTGTTATAAAAAGCTTAGCTCTACCAAAGTTAAATCATTTATTTTCATCATTACCTAATCCACCTGAGGAACAGGTCACACTGTTGCAAAAAATATGTTTTAATTTCCTCTGGAATAACCACCCAGACAAAATAAAGAGATCTGTTGTAACTCAAGACTTAGAATGATCAAAATTAAACAGTTCATATATTCTCTGAAATTAACGTGGATTAGAAGACTTTTGATTGGAAACAAAAAATGTATGGAAATCCATAAACATATGTACCCATTCACCACCAATATGCTATTTTTCGGTAATGATTATGTAAAGAAAAACGTGCAAGAAATAGGCAATCCTTTCTGGAGGGATGTTTACACAAGTCTTAACATCTTACTAGATGTTAAAAAATCACTGTCATGGAAAGATTTCTTAACACAACCATTATGGTACAATAATAACATTAAGATTGGAAGATCATGTGCTTTTTATAAAAGATGGTATGATAAAGGTATTTTATTTATTAATGATATAATGGATAAAAATGGTAATCTTCTCTGATTTACACTATTTATCGAAAAGTTTGCTGCACAGTCACATATTTTAGAATATGAAGGTATGACTGCAGTAATACGGGACTACCTTCAAAAACAAAATTTCTCTCATCTTGCCATTAATTTAGAAAATCCAGTTTGCCCATCAGTAGTGTCCCTTATAACAAGCTCATTGAAAGGCTGTCGTTCCATTTATGATATACTTAATAAATCAAATGTACATCCAACATCTATAGCCAAATGGGGGCAATATGGTTTAAATATAGACAGAGAATGGAAGGACTTATTCAAAATACCTATCAAATGTACAAAGGACACCAGGTTACAATGGTTTCAGGCAAAAATAAACCATAGAATTACTGCTACAAACATCCTTTTGACAAAAATGAAGATAAAAATGATAATTCTTGTAGCTTTTGTACAGAGTCTCCAGAAACCATTACACATTTATTTTGGGAATGTAAATATATTAAAACATTTTGGGATATTTTTAAGATTACTTGCAATGATAATAATATAATAATCCAACCGGAATGGACTATAAAAGAAATCATATTTGGGTCTAGTCAATATGATATTGTTTTAAATAAATGCAAAATACTTCATATATAAATGTAAGTTAGAAGGAAGATTGCCACTGTTCATAAATTTCAAATCACAAATTAAATACATATATCAAACTGAAAAAATAAATGCAATTAAAAGTATTGCATTTGTTAAATTTGAAAAACCTTGGTCGACTTATAAATCTCTACTTAATTAGTTTTTTGTCTTAATTTTTAAGTTACACTGTGCAACAAATCTATCTTATTTTTTTCTTCTAATCTTTGATATAGAAAAAAATAATAGTTCCCAAGCTAAATTATGTTCCCCGCTGTTCCCACTGAATAATGAAGATTCACACCTCCATAGATAGATCTTGTCTTTTCTTTATATATTTTTTTTTGGATAACAGCATTTTTTTCACACAATCAACTATAGTAAAACTCAGCAGAGATAGTATGTGGATTTGTATAAAAACTGAAACATTCGTACTTGATTATTTTATCTTTGCACTTATCTATGTTAAATCATTTTTTAGGTAAAATATATATGCTGGGTTTTAAAAAACAAACAAAAAAAACAAAAACAACATCTTTACAATTATCATTGAAGGGGTATTAATGTAGCAAAATAAATATCTTGACAATTATAAAAAAATTCTGCTATCAAGTGTAAAAGGGACATACAGCAATCTAGTTTATTTGTAAATAAAACTTTTGAAAGATCCTCGGTGTCCCTCTTTCAGAAATGTGTATTTTAAATCTTCTTTTGAAATTGTAAAGATGTTTTAAAAAAAAACTCCCCATTTATACAGCTTCTAATTATGATATGCATTTTTGTATGTAAGTATATGTGAAAACTGTTTATATATAAATATGATGCATATTACATACATATCTGTACGGTTTGTTGAGGGGTGGCCCACCCCGACCCTCACAAACCTATTACGGGGTGAATAAATGGATTACCATTCATTTGGTAATCGAAATTAAAAAAGAAAAGAAAAAGAAGATGAAGCCTGTGGTGCGGTGATCGTAGAGTTTGTTGGATTGAGGAGCAAGTCATACTCATACATTTTTACTAATAATACTGAAACAAAGAAATGCAAAGGTGTTAAAAAATGTGTTGTCAAAAAAAGAGATAACGCATGATAACTACAAAAATATTTTATTCATGGCAACAGAAGGTCATCATAAAATAAAAGTTATTAGATCTAACAAACACAAGCTGGGAAGCTATGAAATTAATAATAAAAAAACGTTTGTCCGCATATGATGACAAAAGGTACATATTAGACAATGGCTGGGATACATTAGCATATAAATAATAATTAAATATAATATAATACTTTATATATGGAACAAACATTTGTGGAAGAGATATGTGAAAAACTTGAGAAGTTGAAAGGCAAATATAGGAAAGCAGGGCCGGGTGGAATATGATGTGATTTGTGCTGATTTTCTAGATACTAAAAAAAAGCGATTACAATTAGAAATTCATTATTATCTAGAAAAACTTGATCATACCAATAGAAAGCTTCTCAATTTAAAATGCAAAATATGCGAAAATAAAATATTCCATAGGAAAATTTAACATGTATAGTGATGATGAAGATGATTGTCTTGTTCCTTCTGATTTTGTTTAACAGTTGAGAAGCTTAATGTTGAAGTTATTTTAACAAAATATTTCAATTCAGGCGATTGGGGGAAAAAGGAGGACTTGCTAAACTTCAGATGCATCTCTACATTTCATTTCGGTAGAGGCATACCAAACAGTGTTCTAGTAATGTTCTTTCCCAGGACATGCTAGCAAGAGGACTTGCCAAACTTCAGATGTGTCTCTACATATTTTTCGGTAGAGATATTTCAAAATGGGTTCTGGTAATGTTTGTGGAAATGCATGTTAAAAGCTGATCAAGAAATATTCAGAATTGAAAAAGTAGTACGACGTGATTACAAAAAGGAAACAAGCATTGATTAAATGGAAAGGTTACAATGAGGATTTCAATAGTTGGGTACCGTTTAAGGACATTCAAGATATAAAAGTGCGTTAAAGAGGTTTGGGTCGTGTGATTTGAAAAGTTGCACCCTTCCAAAAAAAGTAGCAAATATACAAACTGGGGTTTCGACTTTGTTTAACAGCCGAGACTAAAATCATCTGCGGTGTTGGGTTTGAAAGATATTAATTACCCGATCTGCAGTTGTTTTATTTGGGGTTGATTAAAAAAGTATCAATTATTTATAAGTAGTTTAGAAACTGGGGGTATCAGCGGGGTTTTCTTTGAGGTGGGTTGTAATGAGTTTTAAATTTGTTGGTTGGCTTGCCGGCCAACACATTTACTGACTCATTGCATAAAACTCCCCTCAAACAAACTGCGCTGGCACCGCCAGTGTATATACTACTTAGGCGAGCTTAGAAAACGAAGAATGGCGAGAGTTTATTAGGCTCGGCATGAAAACGAAGAATGGCTCGGCAGAGCATCGCCATTCTTCGTTTTCTAAGCCTCGCCTAATAAACTGGATAGTAAAAGGCATTGACATAATATTCCCTATAGATATAGTTGTGGGTGTAGCTACTACAGCTTACAAGTTCATTGGTGTGACGTACTTGTTTTGTTTGGTCTTCACGTTCTTGTGCAAATTGGTGTAAATGTGAGCGTGAGAATTATTAGGAATTTCCTGTTCTATTTTAAGTAGGATAGTGATACGGAATCTATTTTTAGTAGCATACTGATACAAATTCAGAAAACCTCTAGAGGTGATACAGGTTTTTGTATTCCACTGTAAGAAAATGAAGGTACTATGTATATAATTATTGATAGGTATATAATAAAATGTTATCTACCGGTCATTGTGTGATAATTTTATTTGTTTGGAGGATAATTAATTTTCTCCTTGATAAAGTGACACTTGAACATGTAAGTGCAAAATGTAACGTAACAGGAATGTAATGCGTTACTATATTAGGTAGCGAGTTAAATTTAGAAACGTAAAATGCCCAATAAACTGTCTGAAAAATATGAGACTAAACATAACGTTTCACATAAGCTACCTATCCATAAAGTTTCATTCCAATGTCTCATTTTTAACAGAAGTTATTGAGCGGAAACGAAGTGTAACAGACTGACGGACTGACGGACTGACAGACGGAGTGCAATCCTATAGTTTTTCCGGTCTACGACCGACAGAGGACTAATAAGTGGCAAGTATGTAACATTATAAGCTTAAAAGGGTTGACAATATGGTTACCGCATACGGTCAGTGGCAAACAGGCCGCTGCGGGGGGTTTAAACCAGGTTCTATTCTCTAGGGTGCATCAAATCTCACTTTTAAAACTGATGTATAATCCACTTTAACTTAAGAATGACAGAAATTGGAACAGCAAGTGGGGATAGCGATTGCCCGCATGTATCATTTAATTGACAGTTTGTGTGTGACTTTTTTCTCATTGAGCACAAAATCGATTGTAGTGAACTTTTGTATTAAGGGAGTACAAGCGAGTGACGTTACGGGTTCAACATTTTCATTTAGGTACCGACCATTTTGATTTCTGCGGGGGTGGTGGGGGTTGTGGGTGGGGGGGGGGGGCTAATATTTATTTATGGTGAAATTGTCGGTGTTGTAATGCTCGATTTTTCAAAAGCTTTTGACTTATGTTCGCACGATATACTATTAAAAAAGTTAAAAATATACAAATGCAGTAACATTACTATTAAATGGTTTGAATCTTATCTCACTAATAGAACACAGTCGGTAAGCGTTAATGGTGTTATTTCAGATAAACAAATTACTACCTGTGGCTACGCCACAAAAACGTTCTCAATTGGTAAATAAAAAATTATCATTACACTATAAAGATGTTAATTTAGAGCTAACAGCAGGGGATAAAATTCTTGGAGTTCATATTAATGAAAATCTTAAATGGGACAATCACATTACCTTCGTTCGGAAAAAGATTTCCACAAATTTATGGCTCTTATCAAGAATAAAATTGTTTCTGCCACTACATTATAGGATTCTGTTTTATAAGGCATATATACAACCACATTTAGATTTCTGTAATATTATTTGGGGAAGTACAAACAAATCAAACATTCAAATTCTTATTCGATTACAGCGGCGGGCATGTCATATTATCCTAGGTGAGCAATACACTAACCTAAATGAAGCTTTATTGAGTATTAATGTACTTAGTATTGAACATAGAATTTTACTTCAAAAGGCAAAATTTATGTATAGGGTATTTCAAAATGCCACTCCGTCTTACATTCAAAACATGTTTCAGTACAATAATAATAATCACAGAAACTTAAGGTCATCAAACCATTTAAATGTTTTAATACCGAAACCAAATAAAGAATTTTTTAAAGGAAGCATGTCTTACTCTGGGGCTAAAGTATGGAATAGTATCCCAGATTATATTAGACTCTGTCCTACAATAAACAGTTTTACTTCTAATTTTATCAAGTGGATAAAGTCGGGATAATTTTCATACTCGTACTTCTAATTTTAAATAAAGTTTAAAAGATTAATCATTTTAACTATAAAAAAATGAAAAAATTGGTGTTTAAATAATTTCAAAACCACTGCCTCTGTTTGATCTCTAATGCTAAATGTTCTATATTTGAATGTGTCGTGTATTGCTATTTTATATCTTAATTACAGGGAAAATGCTTTAACTTTTACCATCATTGAACTGATATATTTTGATTTCTATTATTATATGATATTATTTTGTTAAATCACTGATTATATTGTTAATGTGTTTGTATGTATGTATAAATATGTGTTTTATTCAGAGGGCCCCAAGGAAGATTAGCTAATGTTAATTGGGTCACCCTCTTAAAATAAAGACTTTCATTCATTCATTCATTCATTCATTCATTCATTCATTCATTCATTCATTCATTCATTCATTCAAGCGTAAAATGGCTGCCGAGAGAAAATAGCATTATTTCTGGGTAGGAACTGGTAACAAAGTTTAACATAATAACAGACCAAGTCACGGGTGTTAAAACAATATTCAAAAAAAAAAGACTTGTCACAGAGACGTAAACACGCCATGACCGTTTTTTTTACCAGACACTTTCTTCCCAATTTGTGCTACCAAACATTTTGAATCAAGGTGGGCGAATCCTTGGCATGCCTTACAAATTGATTACATATTCACCTTTGTAGCACGACTTGCTAAAGTACACATCACCACAGAAATACAATTACTGACATGTATGGGATGCATTTGCGTTAGCATGCATTACAACACAGATAAACTGTTCATTGCTACCATGTGTAATTATAAGAATGCGTTATCAAAGTGAAAAAAATCAAAGAAACTATTCATTACTACCATACCATGTGCAATTACTAAAACAATATTACTAAAGTACACGTCAACACAGAAATACAATTACTCACATGTATGGGATGATTTTGCGTTAGCGTGCATTACAACACAGATAAACTGTTCATTGCTACCATGTGTAATTATAAGATTGCGTTATCAAAGTGAAAAAAATCAAAGAAACTATTCATTACTACCTTACCATGTGCAATTACTAAAATAAAGTGATCATGGTAGTCATTTGGTATATAGTTTATTATTAAAGTGACAAATAACATCGCTACAAAATATTACATATACAAAACGATACAGTATGATATAGGCAATATTAAGTAAACAAATGAATGCCCAGCCTAATGAGACTTATTAGTCACTATGCATTATTGATTTTACAACAACAACAACAAACAAACAAAAGAAAAGGATAGATCAACTGACATAACTAATTATGTAGCTGCTTATTCTTCTCGAAAATACAAAATTTAACTAATAATACATTAACTAATAATACATTAACTAATAATACATTTTGCATATAACAGCCTATTACGTAGACAGGTAGTATTCTGTATTTCCTCCATGTATAGGAGAGCATAGATACCCGTTGTTGAGTGAAGACAAGTTGGTATACATTGATCATAGTAGTAATGAACATGATATTCATATAAAGCCATGGTTATAATTAATGTGGTATACATAAGTCATGGTGGAAGGCCATTAGTTTTTGATAATTCGTTCTACGAACCCTCCTACGACAAAACGAAATAGGTTTTTTATTTTTCCATAGGGAATTGATAGTTTATTTTTATTTTTTCCCTTCCTCCTACAGCTATTCAGAATAATTCTCTGTCTTGATAGTTCTTAAAACAAATAATAAAAATAATGGCCTAAATGTGATATACATTGGTCATGGTAGTATGTAAATATTGCAATCCTGTGAGGGTGACCGTGAATATTTGTCAACCTGCTAAGGCTATTTAATTTATTATACTTAAAAATATGTTTGAAAAAGATATTTGGTTCTGCTAAATATTCCTTTGAAAAACATGATTACGTCTTTCTGTTCAAAATCACTATTCACAGCACCTAGAAAATAATTTTTGACTGATGGTTCTTTGTTCTTTCGGAATCTTCAGCTGTGAGTTTGAACTCACAAGTAAACTTCAAATCATCTTCAGAAAGTTGTGCAAACTGTGTCAGCTATTTTAGTAAATGTTCACTGATTTTCATTTGCATATGTATACATACATACACTGTTCAGCATAGGACATCCCAATACATAATTATAAACTTGCTTTGACTTCATAATCATAAGTGATTATACTGGGGTGACATTACAAAAAAGACTATCATTCAGTGACTCACTCCATGGAGACATTACAAGCGATATGAGATATAACAAAAATGGGAAAATAACAGTCTATGAACATTTAACATGGGTGTTTGACATGAGGTATATGGTAGTAATACATGGGGTATTCAGTGGCCATGGTAGTAATGAATGGGGTATTCAGTGGTCATGGTAGTAATACATGGGGTATTCAGTGGTCATGGTAGTAATGAATGGGGTATTCAGTGGGCATGGTAGTAATACACGGGGTATTCAGTGGGCATGGTAGTAATGAATGGGGTATTCAGTGGTCGTGGTAGTAATACACGGGGTATTCAGTGGTCGTGGTAGTAATGAATGGGGTATTCAATGGTCATGGTAGTACTGAATGGGGTATTCAGTGATCATGGTAGTAATACATGGGGTATTCAGTGGGCATGGTAGTAATGAATGGGGTATTCAGTGGTCATGGTAGTAACGAATGGGGTATTCATTGGTCATGGTAGTAATGAATGGGTTATTCAGTGGGCATGTTAGTAATGAATGGGGTATTCAGTGGGCAAAGTAGTAATACACGGGGTATTCAGTGGTCTTGTGTTTTCATTGGTCATGGTAGTAATGAATGGGGTATTCAGTGGTCATGGTAGTAATAAATGGGTATTCAGTGGTCATGGTAGTAATCAATGGGGTAATCAGTGGGCATGGTAGTAATACATGGGGCATTCATTGGTCATGGTAGTAATGAATTGGGTATTCAGTGGGCATGGTAGTAATGAATGGGATATTCAGTGGTCATGGTAGTAATACACGGGGTATTCAGTGGTCATGGTAGTAATAAATGGGGTATTCAGTGGGAATGATAGTAATATATGGGGTATTCAGTAAATGGGGTATTCAGTGGACACGGTAGCAATACACGGGGTATTCAGTGGGCACGGTAGTAATACACGGGGTATTCAGTGGGCACGGTAGTAATACACGAGGTATTCAGTGGACACGGTAGTAATACACGGGGTATTCAGTGGGCACGGTAGTAATACATGGGTATTCAGTGGTCGTGGTAGTAATACATGGGGTATTCAGTGGTCATGGGGTATTCAGTGGTCATGGTAGTAATACACGGGGTATTCAGTGGGCACGGTAGTAATACACTGGGTATTCAGTGGCCACGGTAGTTGGCCATGGTAGTAATACACGGGGTATTCAGTGGGCACGGTAGTAATGAATGGGGTATTCAGTGGGCACGGTAGTAATACATGGGGCATTTAGTAGTCACGGTAGTAATGAATGGGGCATTCAGTGGGCACGGTAGTAATACATGGGGTATTCAGTGGGCATGGTAGTAATGAATGGGGAATTCAGTGGTTACGGTAGTAATACATGGGGTATTCAATGGTCACGGTAGTAATACATGGTGTATTCAGTGGGCACGGTAGTAAAACATGGGGTATTCAGTGGGCACGGTAGTAATACATGCGGTATTCATCATGGTAGTAACGAATGGGGTATTCAGTGGTCAAGGTAGTAATAAATGGGGTATTCAGTGGTCATGGTAGTAATACACGGTGTATTCAGTGGGCACGGTAGTAATACGTGGGGTATTCAGTGGGCACGGTAGTAACACACGGGGTATTCAGTGGACACGGTAGTAATACATGGGGTATTCAGTGGTGACGGTAGTAATGAATGGGGTATTCAGTTGGCACGGTAGTAATACACGGGGTATTCAGTGGTCATGGTAGTAATAAATGGGGTATTCAGTGGGCACGGTAGTAATACATGGGGTATTCAGTGGTCAAGGTAGTAATAAATGGGGTATTCAGTGGTCATGGTAGCAATACACGGGGTATTCAGTGTGCACTGTAGTAATAAATGGGGTATTCAGTGGGCATGGTAGTAATACATGGGGTATTCAGTGGTCAAGGTAGTAATAAACGGGGTATTCAGTGGTCATGGTAGTAATACACGGGGTATTCAGTGGGCACTATAGTAATAAATGGAGTATTCCGTGGTCACGTTATTAATACATGGGGTATTCGGTGGTCACGGTAGTAATATACGGGGTATTCATCATGGTAGTAACGAATGGGGTATTCAGTGGTCAAGGTAGTAATAAATGGGGTATTTCAGTGGGCATGGTAGTAATAAACGGGGTATTCAGTGGTCATGATAGTAATACACGGGGTATTCAGTGGGCACGGTAGTAATAAATGGGGTATTCAGTGGGCTTGGTAGTAATAAATGGGGTATTCAGTGGTCACTTTAGCAATACACATGGTATTCAGTGGGTACGGTAGTAATACATGTGGTATTCAGTGGGCATGGTAGTAATACATGGGGTATTCAGTGGTCAAGGTAGTAATAAACGGGGTATTCAGTGGTCACGGTAGTAATACACGGGGTATTCAGTGGGCACGGTAGTAATAAATGGGGTATTCAGTGGTCACGGTAGTAATACATAGGGTATTCAGTGGTCACGGTAGTAATACACGGGGTATTCATCATGGTAGTAACGAATGGGGGTATTCAGTGGTCAAGGTAGTAATACACGGGGTATTCAGTGGGCACGGTAGTAATACACGGGGTATTCAGTGCACGGGGTATTCAGTGGGCACGGTAGTAATACACGGGGTATTCAGTGGGCACGGTAGTAATACATGGGGTATTCAGTGGTCACGGTAGTAATGAATGGGGTATTCAGTGGGCACGGTAGTAATGAATGGGGTATTCAGTGGGCACGGTCGTAATACATGGGGTATTCAGTGGTCACGGTAGTAATACACGGGGTATTCAGTGGGCACGGTAGTAATACACGGGGTATTCAGTGGGCACGGTAGTAATACATGGGTTATTCAGTGGGCACGGTAGTAATACACGGGGTCACGGTAGTAATACACGGGGTATTCAGTGGCCACGGTAGTTATACATGGGGTATTCAGTGGGCACGGTAGTAATACATGTGGTATTCAGTGGGCATGGTAGTAATGCATGGGGTATTCAGTGGTCACGGTAGTAATGCATGGGGTATTCAGTGGGGCATGGTAGTAATACATGGGGTATTCAGTAGTCAAGGTAGTAATAAATGGGGTATTCAGTGGTCATGGTAGTAATACATGGGGTATTCAGTGGTCATGGTAGTAATACACGGGGTATTCAGTGGTCAAGATAGTAATACATGGAGTATTCAGTGGCCATGGTAGTAATACATGAGGTATTCAGTGGTCATGGTAGTAACGAATGTGGTATTCAGTAGCCATGGTAGTAATACAGGGGGTATTCAGTGGTCAAGGTAGTAATAAATGGGGTATTCAGTGGTCATGGTAGTAATACACGGGGTATTCAGTGGTCAAGGTAGTAATAAATGGGGTATTCAGTGGCCATGGTAGTAATACACGGGGTATTCAGTGGCCATGGTAGTAATACACGGCGTATTCAGTGGTCATGGTAGAAATAAATGGGGTATTAAGGTCTCACAACACACTTCGATTTTACTGTGTTGGCCATAGGCAGTAAAGTCCAATTTTCCATTTTGAATCAAGCATTTACAGTCTAAAATTATTTTTTTGGGAAAATACAGTTACTGCTGCTCATAAAAATCCACAAAATCTGGTACATAGCCCAGTTTTTGTTTTTTTTAATGTGAGTGGTGGCAGTCAAGGTACTCTTTTCGGCTTTCACTAAACAGTTTGCACCTAAATTCATACGCATTTTGAGCACCCACAAATGTGTCACATTTTGCTGTCAGTGTCGTCTAATCGCTGTTCATCCAATCTCACACTATTGTTTTCTCACCTGCAACAAGAAAAGAAAATATCCATGGGCAATTATTAAAATATCTCAAACCGAAGAACACACCCCTACTTTTTATGGTGTAAGAATCATCCTACAGTCACATGCAAGGGAGCTAAGTGCATAGTGAGACCTTCAAGTGGCATGGTAATAATACACGGGGTATTCAGTAGGCATGGTAGTAATACATGGGGTATTCAGTGGTCATGGTAGTAATGAATGGGATATTCAATGGTAATGCTAGTAATACATGGGGTATTCAGTGGTCATGGTAGTAATACACGGGGTATTCAGGGGGCATGGTAGTAATACATGGGGTATTCAGTGGGCATGGTAGTAATTAATGGGGTATTCAGTGGTCATGGTAGTAATACACGGGGTATTCAGTGGTCATGGTAGTAATACACGGGTTATTCAGTGGGCACGGTAGTAATACACGGGGTATGCAGTGGCCATGGTAGTAATAAATGGGGTATTTAGTGGCCATGGTAGTATTACTTGCAATATACAGTTGTGATGGTAGTAGAAAATGAAGTAAAGAACGGCCATGATAGTTATACATGTGATTTACTTTGGACATGTTAGTAATCAATTTGGTATGCAGTGGTCATGGTAGTATTACAATACCAGGGTCCTGGTATTTGTGCGATGGAATTGTGAATATCTTCAACAAATAAGTGGACTTAAGAAGCAGCTTCAGCCACATGCAATGCCAGGTTGAAGACAAAGCTATGTGCTATATGCCAGTGTTAATAAGAATGGTTTGGAACATGGTAGTCATTACCCAGTACAAGACAATCCCTACACCACCAAACAAAACATCCAAGCAATTCATGATTTAGACGAGCAAAAGGGGGCTCACATTGAAAGTAGACTAGTACAAGCATAACTAAATATTAACACCAGCACATGAAGTTCTATCCACCAACGTGGCCGAGTGGTTAGAGTCTCTGACTTGCAATCGGTGCCCCTCACCGCTGTAGGTTCGATCCCTCAGGGGCCTAGGAATCTTTATGTGAGGAAGCTATCCAGCTGGCTTGCGGAACGTCGGTGGTTCTACCCAGGTGCCCGTCCGTGTACACAAATTGCCCGGAGGGGCACCTGGGGTCTTCCTCCACCAGTAGAAGCTGGAAAGTCGCCATATGACCTTAGCTGTTGGTGCGACTACAAAATCCAATTCAATTCAATTCAATCTATCCACCAAATATGGAAAGATTCATATTAAACAAGAGCTGTCGAAAAGTCAGCATTCTCCACTATTCAAAGTCAATTTTAAACACGGTCACTAACGCTTCTGTCTCACCAACCATGGTGATCATTCACAAGGTCAAGTCTTAATTGTGGAGGTTAATAGGTGGTGGTGACTGAGGTGAGGGTGTAGGGGTGCGGGGAGTGGGTGGTAAGTAAACATATACACCAAATATCACAACTAGACCTTCAATAACCCAGAAATAATATGAACTTGAAGAGGGTGGGGAGGGGAAGTGAAGTGTTATTGAATAGGGAAAAAAACCAGAAATAATACAATATTTTCATTCGGAGAGAGTGGATGGGGGGAGGGGGTGGGGTCTGGAAGGGAAGAGGATGCAGACATGGTAACTGAAGAGAAACCAGAAAGAATAAAATAAATATTTGTCTATCTGGGGTGGTGGTGTAGGAGTGGGGAAGGTGTGGAGTTTATGAAGCTAATGACATTTACAGGCTTGCCATTGTTATTGGATGTATGCAGTGAGTTTCATTGAAATATATGAAGTTGCTTAAAAAACTGAAACTCTAAGTTGAAAAAGAAAATATCATCTGGCTAAAATTAAATAAACATTTATGAAACATGTGTTGGCTAAAATGAAATAAAAAATTATGAAACATGTGTCTGTAAGTGATGACACTTTTCAAGCTCCTTTGACAGAGATATATGGCTAGTGGGTATTGAAATAAATGGACTTGCCAACAAATAAAATAAAATAAATTCTAAGTCGAAATAGGCTACACGTTTTCCAAAATACAATACAGGAAATATTTATCCAGAAAAAGGGCCATAGTTCTGCTAAAATGCAAAACAGAGTTATGGAACATGTGTTTACTAGCATCCACGCTTTACGGAAGTTGTATTAATAATTAACAATCACCTATTGAAATAAAGGACGTGCCTAAAAACTTTAAGCAAAATTTTGAAGTCGAAAAAAGAACATAACTTTGCTTAAATGCAATACAGAGATAATATGGAACATGTGTCTACTAGTGCCCTTGATATTCAAAGCTTTACTGAAGTTTTGTTGATGTACGACTTTCAGTTGTTAAAATAAATGGACTTGTCAAAAAGAACTTAAACCAGAAATTCAAAGTAATAAACATGATAAAAGGGCCATGCTTTTGATTTAATGTCATACAGAGTTATGGAGCATGTGTCTACCAGTGTCCTTGATGGTACTGATGACATATTTCAAGTTTCACTGACAAGTGGTTGCTGAAATAACAGGACTTGGCCAACAACTGAAAACCAACCTCGACGCTGAAATAACAGGACTTGGCCAACAACTGAAAACCAACCTCGGCGCAGACGTTGACTACAGCTCTTCTTATTCTAGGAATAGTAAAACTTAAAAAAAAAAATATTCTGGATTTCAAGTTGACGAAAAAAACAAATAATCTGGCCAGTGTATTAGGCGAAATAAAAATCCCGGCTAAGCCCAAGGCCCCCCACCCCCCACCCCACAGAAATCAAAGTGGTCGGACCCTTATATCTGTTCAACTTTTGAATGGATGCATTAGCGACAGTGCCCAATGAAAAGAAAATGCTGTACATTCTTTCATGCGAGATGTTTTTCTTAAAACGGGACACGAATATGTAGTAGACGATGTTGAAATGGAATTATAACGGCCTCAAAGCTGTGGCTGCGCATTAGAATATCTGTGTTTTGTCACGTGTTGAAGTCCTTTGTGGATTGAACCTTGGTTCTACCATTACGAACACTTTCTGATAAAGGATGTAAACTCCAAAAGCACTTTCTAACTCATAAATTATTAAAATATATTAAAATATCAGAAAACCCCATAACATTTACAATAAAACATTGTAAAATAAATTATTTATAACAAATCGGTGTTAAAACGGAATATCCGTGTCTAGTGAAGCGGAATATAAATGTCTATTTAGGCGTATACTTGATATACGAGTCTATTTAGGCGTATACTTGATATACGTGTCTAGCTAGGCGTATGTCTGAATATACGTGTCTAGTTAGGCGTATGCCTATATACGGATCTAGTTAGGAGTATATCCGATATACGTGTCTAGTTAGGCTTACACTTGTTATATGTGTCTAGTTAGGCGTTTACCCGATATACGTGTCTAGTTAAATATATACCTGATATACGTGTCTACTTAGGCGTCTATGATATACGTGTCTAGTTAGGCGTATATCTGATATACGTGTATAGTTAGGCGTCTATCTGATATACGTGTCTAGTTAGGCGTATACCTATATACGTGATATACGTGTCTAGTTAGGCGTATACCTGTAGTCAATATCTTCCCAATCACATTGCACATTGACGATGTAACGATGTACGGATTTTAAGTATGCCTTAAGTATGATATTTATGTTTTTCTCTTTGTCTCAGCAGTTCTTAATAACGATGAATATTAAATAAGAGCAGCATTCAGTTTTCAGGCTCGACGTAATCATGGATGCTCTGGATAAAAGTAGGTATATAAGTCGAACAGGAAATGTAGCTTTCACAGAACACAGTCAACCAGAACACGCACTAAAACAAACAACAATGTTAATAAGAAGCAAGGCACGTGACATCTCACACAGAAAGGGTCATGTGACATCTCACACAGAAAGGGTCATGTGACATCTCACACAGAAAGGGTCATGTGACATCTCACACAGAAAGGGTCTTGACAACTGGGCTACTGCCTTGGAACGGCCAGTGGCAAAAATACCGCTGGGGATTAAACCAAGTTCCAAGGTGCATCAAACCTCTGACTTAAAGACTGCGTTACCACTAAGCTGATTTACAGAGGTTGGTTTACAGCTAACCACTTCAAGATACTGTTTTTCAAGATACTGTTTTTCTTGCTCATGTCTGTAGCTGCAATAAACGTAAACGGGTGTGTTGGTTATTGTTGCGAATGTAAATATTCTCAAGTTGGTGTCCCAAATCCTATCGGCCTGCACTGTTGAAGCCTGTACGTAAAGACGCCTTGGCTGGGACTATGTTTGTTGCACAACATTATCGTATGTTCTCCATGAATAAAACAATTCTCTGTCTTTCAATTTGATGATACGTCTAACTCCAAAAACAATGTAGCTGCGAAATAAACAATGTCCATCATCTATCATGGTTACACTCTTTATAAGTTGTGCATTCACTGAACTATATCATGGTGAACATGTAACGTAGGTATGTTCTACCTCTCTACCGAGTACTCGCGACGTGTTCGCTTTCAAAGTTTCATCAATAGGGTTGAAACACAATGCTGTTATCACTTGTTCGCAAGTCTGTTTTTCTTCTGGATATTTGATGTCTCTTTAGCTGACTGTCCTATTTCGGCAGAGATCTTTGGTAGTTTATGTCCATCATCAACAAGGTTCATAGAATCTGTAGCTGCTTATGTCTCGTTTACCTCAGTGACCCTCGATAGTTTATTTTTCCGTCTGAAGGATTGCTTTGTGTGACTCTCTTATTGCATTTTCAATACAATACATTTTTCTGTACACTTGTATTCTACTTCCGCAGACTGTCGATTTAAGCCCTTATAGAGCACAAGTGCCTTATCGTTTACCGTTTTATTCTTTAAAAACCCTACTTACTTTCACTGAAATGTTTCGCCGTTGCGATTCGTCGTGCTTGTGTTGTAAAGGAACACGTTATCCCCTACTTGGAATGACTGTTCTTTAATTCCAGCGCCTTTGTGCCTCTTTCGGTTACTTTGCGATTGTCTTATGCTTTTAGAAGCTTGCTCTCTCTTGCATGAAAGCTGTACGAAAACGTCGCATCTCCTCTTTCAAAGCGTCAGCGTCTTATTCTTCGTTTGTCGATCGCGTGGGTGTGAGAGACGTCCACGTCCGCCTTATACGCTGCCACGAGATTGAATCTCTTTTGACGCATGCTCTAATTTTCTGTAAGCGAACACAACGCATGGTGTTTTTTCCCCAGTCATTTTGACATTCGTTCACATAGTTGGGTAACATGTTACACGGTGTTCTGTTAAATATAGTTTAGTAAGACCGCCTGTGCCGAGGCAATGCAGTGTTCAATTCCCATCTGAACTTACCATCCAGCTAATTGGAAAATTCCTTACCTTGATATGTTACCAGTGTGCTAGAGCAACCTTGCTTAGCTACAACACAAACTAAATAGGGGGTCCCTTGGAAGCAACAATCACAGACAAGAGAGTAAAGGAGCTGACTCGATTTTATTGAATCTGTTCGTGAGAGGTAATATAATCTGCAATATAACCGTCAAAATGTGGATATTTACCAACCATTCAATGACAGGCCATTTAATTCAACATGAAGTTATTTGATGACGTACATAGTGATTCGATGCGACGTGTAAACTCTGTTCATTCGTTACAAAGTGAATTGATACGGTTCGAAGTGAAATGATACGGCGTAAAATTTCAAACCATACGACGCAAATAAAATTCATTCAGTGCAATGGCAAACCATTTGACAAAAAAACTAATGCAATACAATAAAATACAAGTCGGTACGATGAAAACTTAAACGATTCATCGAAAAATGTGAAGTGATACAGAACAAAATTAAATCAGCATGATGCAATATGAATCAGTTTAACGCAAGCACATTTAGTCAGGTGGTTAGTAAAATGATCGGGCGAAAACAAAGTCGGTGCAATGCAAACGCAATCAGTTCGACAGAAACTGATTTCATTACGTGCAAAGTGAAACGGTGCGACATCTGGCGGCGATATTTGCCACATCACTTGCAGGGTCATTTCCCCTAAATTATTACTGATAAATCAAAGTACTGAAAGTACTGAGACTGCAAGGTTTGATAGGAAAGACTGTATGAATATTTGCACGATTGCTGGACATTTCAAATTTCCATACATTTTACATAGTTTTAGCCAACTTGGCGACCTACCAAAATCTTAGAGGGTCAATCCATTCCAAATATATTGTGATCAGTTGTCATTAAACTGTTTCAAAACTAGACTAGAATATTATTTTATGAAATTGCTGATGGATAGACAGATTCGTGTTTTATGGCCAAACTGTCATTCAAGATGACCTCCATGTCTAAAATTATGTCATTTACAGAGTGGCGTGTATTAAGTAGTCTTCCGGGAACAAGATGCAAAAGAGGGCCTGTATCACTCTACAGGCTTGAATAGTCTAAGGCCTACCGGAAAACAGTTTTTAGTTCTACCGTCCGTCGTCCGTCGTCGTCCGTTAACTTTTTCTCGTTAAGACGATAGGGCCTTCAGCTTTACCGATCTTTAACAAACTTTAACAGATTGTTAATATCGATGAAAGCTCGGACAAGTTCGAAAACCAGCAAGATCGGACCAGTAACAGCGGAGTTATGGCCCTTGATTTAGTTAAAAATGCTATATTTTGCCTCGTTAAGACGATAGGGCCTTCATTTTTCATCCGATCTTTACCAAACGTTACCAGATTGTTAATGTCAATGAAAGCTCGGAAAAGTTTGAAAAGCCAGATCGAACCTCTAAAAGCGGAGTTATGGCCCTTGATTTAGTTAAAAATGCTATATTTTGCCTCGCTAAGACGATAGGGCCTTCATTTTTGATCCGATCTTTACCAAACTTTACCAGATTGTTAATGTCAATGAAAGCTCGGAAAAATACGAAAACCAGCCAGATCTGACCAGTAGCAGCGGAGTTATGGCCCTTGAATTAGTTAAAATGCTATATTTTGCCTCGTTAAGACGACAGGGCCTTCATGTTTCATCCGATATTTACCAACCTTTTCCACATTGTTAATATCAATGAAAGCTCGGAAAAGCTCGAAAATCAGCCAGATCGGACCGGTAACAGCAGAGTTATGGCCCTTGATATAGTTAAAAATGCTATGTTTTGCCTTGTTAAGCCTTAGTTTTTGCGAAACGACAACTCGACATTGAGATATGACATCGCGACATAATTGTTGCCCAGGACAATGCGACATTATGTCGCATTGTCATAATGTCGCCCATGACAACGCGACATTCTTTCAATTGTCGTAATGTCGCCAATGACAACGCGACATTCTTTCAATTGTCGTATTGTCGCGATGTCGACCTAATCATTTATACTGGATAGTTTTTACAGTGGCACCGCCTTCTTCATGTGTTATATTCGTGCCGGTGTTACGTTACAAACTACCGAATATAAATGATCAGGTCGACATCACGATATTACTACAATCGAAAGAATGTTGCGTTGTCATTGGCAACATTACAACTATTGAAATAATGTCGCATTGTCGTGGGCGACATTACGACAATGCGACATAATGTCATGTTGTCATGAGTGAAAATGCAACACCCGACAACTCAATATTGCGATATGACATCAAGACATAACGATATGTGGCAATTATGTCGCGATGTCGTATCGCAATGTCACGTTGTCGTATTGCAATGTCGAGTGGTCGTATCGCAATGTCGTATTGCAATGTTGCGTTGTCTCAATGTCGAGTTGTCGTATCGCAATGTCGCATTATCATATCGCAATGTCGCGATGTCGCATTGTCGGGTGTTGCATTGTTGCCCACGATGATGCGACATTGTATCTGGCCCCAACTGGACACCGTTTTAAACTGCACATGGCTGCAGCATTTTAACCTACTTCGTCCAGCTAGGTTCTGTTCTGTTTCTTTTTGTTGTTGTTTATTTATCAAAATTATGGTCACTTTTACCCATGTATTTACTTATAGTCAGTTTCAATTCTCCTTTCCACCGATAAATTTGTATTTTATTTTTTTAGTAAATACTACAGTAAAGTTTCTTTTCAATGTGTTGGACAGACATAGGGAGGTAGTGCCTCTTGTTAAATTATTTGTCCCTGCAGCAGAAGACGTTTTCTAGGTTACGCCACTGAACTTGGACAAGTTCAAAACCAGTTGCATCAGACTAGACACATCAGAGTTATGGCCTTTAATTTTTTTTAAAAAACTGTTTTCCGGTAGGCCTCAGACTATTCAAGCCAGAAGAGTTATACAGGCCCTCTTGTGCATCTTGTTCCCGGAAGACTACTTAATACACTCTGTAAATGACATAATTTTAGACATGGAGGTCATCTTGAATGACAGTTTGGCCATAAAACACAAATCTGTCTATCAGCAATTTCATAAAATAATATTCTAGTCTAGATTTGAAACAGTTTAATGTCAATTGATCACAATATATTTGGAATGGATTGACCCTCTAAGATTTTGGTAGGTCGCCCAAGATCGCCAAGTTGGCTAAAACTATGCAAAAATTATGGAAATTTGAAATGTCCAGCAATCGTGCAAATATTCATACAGTCTTTCCTATCAAACCTTGCATTCTCAGTACTTTCAGTACTTTGATTTATCAAAAGGCCAGTAATTATGTAAGGGAAATAACCCTGCAAGTGATGTGGCAAATATCGCCGCCAGATGTCGCACCGTTTCACTTTGCACGTAATGAAATCAGTTTCTGTCGAACTGATTGCGTTTGCATTACACCGACTTTGTTTTCGCCCGATCATTTTACTTACAACCAGACTAAATGTGTTTGCGTTAAACGGATCCATATTGCATCATGCTGATTTACTTTGTTCTGTATCACTTCACATTTTTCGATGAATCGTTTAAGTTTTCATCGTACCGACTTGTATTTTATTGTATTGCATTAGTTTTTTTGTCTAATGGTTTGTCATTGCACTGAATGATTTCTATTTGCGTCGTATGGTTTGAATTTTTACACCGTATCATTTCACTTCGAACCGTATCAATTCACTTTGTAACGAATGAACAGAGTTTACACGCCGCATCGAATCAATATGTACGTCATCAAATGACTTCATGTTGAATTAAATGGCCTGTCATTGAATGGTTCCACATTTTGACGGTTATGGCTTCCCTGCCGTAGTTCGTCGGAAGGTTGTCTGTCTTTGGTTGTTCGCAAATATGTATCCCTATATATATATATATTGAAAGGAAAAAGAAACGCGACACGGGAATTTCCGCTATATATTGTATGTACAATATGCTGCTGTTAATCTAATGGTACATGGCTACGTAAGATATTTCCTTTCGGAAAAAAGACTAAAACAACACTTAACACAGTATTCCTGAAAAGTTTCATTATTGACAGAGTACGCGTTTGGCTCAAATTTAGGATGCAAAATGTTGCAATCTCTTTACGTTAAATACAGTACTGAACTGACTCAATTTTTCAAAGAGGAACTTCAATATTTAAGAATTTCTTGTTACAACGTGTACTGTGATTAAAACGTCTACAACATCACAATTGTGTCCTTTCTCTAACTGCAACCTTTTTTTTTCCACAAAACATCTTGGGATTTATGGAATTAAGTGTGCAGTATATACAATATATAGCGGAAATTCCAGTGTCGCGTTTCTTTTTCCTTTCAGTATATATATATCTTGCCTGAATGGTAACAAATACCGGTAAATAGTTAGTAACTACTTTTGGTAATCCTTTTACAATCAGTGTCTGTTCCCATAACAAAGTGGGTCTAAATGGGACAATCAGTGTCTGTTCCCATAACAAAGTGAGTCTAAATGGGATAAATACAGAATAGTTAACCAGAACATTCTATTAGTTTACGTCGTGTCAAGGAGATGAATTTATATAATTGTTCATCGAAAGCTTGTTTTCAAATCCAGTCCATTCATTATTTGGCATTGCTCACCACATTTCCCGAATAAATATTGATTAAACCATCGTTCTATTACATTTTACCAATGAGACAGAGGTCCCGAATAAATATTGATAGAACCATGTATTACATTTTACCAATCAGACTGAGGTTTTCAAATAACTGGCATATCATTCTCTTTTTTTTTTTAATTGTTTTATTTGATTTATACTATGATGTTACTGATTAAGTGTTTTCATATTGGACCAGTTATTGATCACTGGCCCAAGACCGAAGGCCGCGGGCCAATATGACAGTCCGAGGACCAACAACTCGGACAATATGAAAACACTTACTGACAATTTTATTAATTAACTTCCACTACAGTAGACTTCTATTTTAATAACATTAATTTGATAGGATTTGTGTTTATTTTTATTCTCGCTAATTAATTTAATCTATAAGTTGAAAGCGAGCGTTAATGACATTACTTAACGTGAATGACGTTACTTAAGCTTCTTTGGTGCACAATAGAACCTGTTTTAAACGCACAGCGGCCAGGGGCGTAGCCAGCGATACGCACTTACGCACGTGCGTAACATCGATTTGAAAAATGAAAAAATAATTATGGCCAAAAAATGGCATAAAAATCGAAGAATTTTATTTTACCCAAGAAGGCCGCCAAAATGTGACCAAGGGTAATGCCTTCGGCATTACGGGTGCGTACATAGGATTTTAGCCTGGCTACGCCTCTGGCGGCATTTTAGTATTCTTTACAAGTGTGTGTAACAAGCAATTTTACCAGAGAGATACCAACATGTAGCAGCAGTTCGCTGTGGGTTCCAACAGCACTGGGAGCTTGTTAAAAAGTGTCGATTTGGATGGCGGAAGGTATATACAGTGCTGGTTCTACCCAGGAAAAAGTGGGTGGTCTGCCTCTCTCACGAACACATTGACCGTCATGTATAGCCCAACATGTGCTGAAAGATGACGCAAGACCTCGGTCTGAGGCTGTCTCGCCCACCGCGGCAAACCACATACGGAATATTTTATTAAATTTACACTTAAATGATGTCCACCAAAGACAACACTTCATATGACCAAGTATCAAACAAATAAAAGCGAAGTAATCATAAGAAGTTAAGTTACTGAGGTTAAGTGGTTTAACCAGGCTGTAGTTTTGGGAAAATAATGCAAAATATGACCTTGACATTGGTATTTTTTGTCGTTCAGCGATGTCCACCAATGCCAACAATACATATGACCAAGTATGAACTACATAAAGTCAGGAAATCATAAAGTTAACTGAGGTTAAGTTACCTTATCAAGGTTGTTACCTAACTAAGGTTATAACGCAAAATATGACCTTGACCTTGGTATTCTTTTGTCATCCAGCGATGTCCATCAATGCCAAGTAGAGCTATCACATTTTAAGGGCGACAAATATACCCCCACTACCTGTCACTCCCCACCCCCACCCCACCCTACTGTTGAATCCACTGACTGAGTGGAATGGGATTTTCATGATCAGGTAAAGGTGGCCTTGACTTTTGACCTACTGACCAATCGTTTTATCATTGGCAGTTCACCTATGAAGTTTCATGAGATTTGCTTCAGGAAGAGAGGAGTTATGGAGAGGACAAGGTTCATTATCGGATGCCGGTGACCTTGACCTTTGACCTACTGATTCAAAATCAGAAGTGGTCGTCCTCTCACCAGATGAAACCTATGAAGTTTCATGAGCTTTGAATTGAATTAGGTTTTAAGCGCACCAACACATAAAAGGTTATATGGCGCCTAACAGGCATGAACATGCCAGGCTCATCCTCCATGTACATCGAGATAAAATATGGAGAATGGGCCTAGGACCTTCTCACCCTGAACTGCAGAGTTGCTGCAAATTCCATTTTGTAGACACTCCATTTACGCTGGAGCCACGTTTATTTTTGTTTTTCTCCCACTGCTCTTAGTGATGTGAGCGAGATGGCACCTGAAACAATGCAGGGGTCACGATGAAGACCTTTAATGAGCATGAACAAAAAATGAATATGAATTTGGGGGTAGGGGGGGGGGGGGGGGGGGCATGTGACGGTGTGTTTGCAGTGGTTGTATTCTACCCCGGCAACCACACGGGGGACTTTGCTTCAGGGGGATAGAAGTTATGGAGTGGACAAGGTTTTTCATTATCGGGTCCCTGTGACGTTGACCTTTGTTCTACTGACCTCAAAATCAATAGAGGTCATCCTCTCGACACGTGACATGCAGTTCACCTATAAAGCTTCATGAGATTTGCTTCAGGGGGACAGGAGTTATGGAACGGACGAAGTTTTTCATTATCGTCCTCTCACCACATGCAGTCCACCTATGAAGTTTCATGAGATTGTCCTGAGGGGGAAAGGAGTTATGGAGCGGACAAGGTGTTTCATTATCTTGACCTTTGACCTACTGACCTCAAAATCAATAGGGACCATCCTCTTACCACAACCAGTGCACCTATGAAGTTTCATGAGATTTGCCTCTGGGGGAGAAGAGTTATGGTGCGAACAAGGTTTTTCAGTATCGGGTCCCAGTGACCTTGACCTTTGACCAACTAACCTCAAAATCAATATGGGTCCTCCTCTCACCACAGGCAGTTCACCTATGAAGTTTCATGAGATTTGCTTTAGGGGGAGCGGAGTTATGGTGTGGACAAGGTTTTTCATTATTAGGTCCCGGTGACCTTGACCTTTGACCTACTGAAATCAAAATCAATAGGGGTCATCCTCTCACCACAGGCAGTTCACCCATGATGTTTCAGGAGATTTTCTTTAGAGGGAGGGGAGTTATGGAGTGGACAAGTTTTTTAATTATCTGGTCATGGTGACCTTGACCTTTAACCTAATGACCTCAAAATTAAGAGAAGTCAACTTCTCATCACAGGCAGTCCACGCATGAAGTTTTATGAGATTTGCATCAGAGGGAGATGAGTTATGGAGCAGACAATGTTGCGTCTAAAGACGGACAGGGTGAAACCAGTATAACAATACATATGACCAAGTAGCAAAGATATACAAAAGTGAGACAATCACATAAAGTTAACTGAGGTTAAGTTAGCTAAGGTTAGGTTTGGGGGAAATAAGGCAAAATATTACCTTGACCTTGGTAATTTTTATCATTCAGGGATGTCTGCCAATGCCAACAATACATATGATCAAGTATCAAACAAAGAAATTAAAGTTATCAGCAAAAGTTAACTGAGGTTAACTTACCTAACCAAACTGATGTTTAGGGTAAATAACGCAAAACGTTACCTTGACCTTGGTATTTTTTGTCGTTCAGCAAATGTCCATCAATGCCAACAATACATATAACCAAATATCAGACATAAAGTGAGGCAATCACATAAAGTTAACTGAAGTTAAGTTACCTAACCAAGGTTAAGTTACCTAACTAAGGTTTAAGTTTGGGGGAAATAACTCAAAATATGACCTTGACCTTGGTATTTTTTGTCGCCCAGCGATGTCCACCAATGCCAACAATAAATAATACCAAGTATCAGACATAAAGTATCACATACAGTTGACTGAGGTTAAGTTACCTAACCAAGGTTTAGTTTTGGGAAAATAACGCAAAATATGACCTTGACCTTGGTAATTTTGGCATTACGTGATGTCCCTTGACTTTAAGTGTTAAAGCATGTTTAAAAAACAAAACCAGTTTGAGTGAATATTTTCAGTGTACTCAGGGTGTTAGACAAGGTTGTATTTTAAGCCCAATTCTATTTTCCATATGTATTGATGAACTTCAATATGAAATTGCAAACAATGGTCTGACCGGAATCCAGTTATCACCGGATATTGTTGAATTATTTATGTTAATCTTTGCAGATGACATTGGTCTTATTTCAGACACAGTGATAGGTTTGCAGAGACAATTAAACATTCTTCATCTATATTGTACAAATTGGGAGTTAATCTTGATAAAACAAAGGTTGTTGTTTTACGAAATGGGGGCCCTTTAAGCAAACACGAGAAATGGACACTTGGTGGTGAAAAGGTTAATGTTGCAAAAGAATATACATATGTAGGTCTATTATTTTCAAGTCAAATGTCTCTAAATCGGATGGTAGAGGAAATTGCTATTAAAAGCAAACTTGTTCTTACTGCTCTTTTAAATGGCTTATATAAATTTGGTCCTTTACAATCAGATATGTTTTTTAAATTGTCTGACACAAAAATTAACCAATAGTTTAGAACAATATAACAGTATTGAACATATACAATATTAAGCGTGCAAAAGATTTATGTACGTCCACAGCAAGGCAAGTAATAGTGCCGTTCTCGGTGACTGCGGCAGATATCCACTATGGATAGAAAGTTATAAAAGATGTATAAAATACTGGTTATGACTTCTAAAAATGCCAAGTCATAGATATGTGAAGAAAGCTTATAACTTGTTAGTTTATCATGATAAGCATGGTCATAGCAACTGGGTAACACAGTTAAGAATGAATCTTTACATGAACGGTTTTGGATACGTATGGGTAAACCAAACAGTCGAAAATGAATCTCCTTTCCTTAAAGACTAAAAGACTAGTTTCATCAAACATGGTACGAAAACATCCACACTAACCAAAAATTAGAATTATACCGAGACTTTAAAACAGATTTTAAGTTGGAAAAATATTTAAATTGCCTAACAATACGAAAATTCAGGCATGCACTATCATCTTTTCGAACTTCCTCGCATGACCTCGAAATAGAACAAGAAATGTCATAGTAAGTGACAAATGCCCCCAAAGTGCCCTTTGACCTCTAAGTGTGACCTTGACCTTGGAGCCACGGACCTGGATTTTGTGCTCGTCACGTCATCTGGTTGTGATGAGGACTTGTGCCAAGTTATTTGAGGAATGCCAGAGTTATTGACCGGACACGATTTGATCTTTGACCTCTAAGTGTGACCTTGGGGCCACAGACCTGGATTTTGTGCGCGACACATCGTCTTGTTGTGGTGAGCACTTGTGCCAAGTTATTTGAAAATCCGTCCATGAATGCCAGAGTTATTGACTGGGCACAATTTGACCTTTGACCTCTAAGTGTGACCTTGACCTTGGGGCCACATACCTGGATTTTGTGCTTGACACATCGTCTTATTGTGGTGAGCACTTGTGCCAAGTAATTTGAAAATCCGTCCAGGAATGCCAGTTATTGATCGGACACGATTTGATCTTTGACCTGTGTGACCTTGACCTTAGAGCCACGGACCTGGCGACACATAGTGTTGTTGTGGTGAGCACTTTCGCAAAGTTATTTGAAAATACGTCCAGGAATGCCAGATTTATTGACAGGACACGATTTGACCTCGACATGTCGTCTTGCTGTGGTGAGCACTTGTGCCAAGTTATTTGAAAATCCGTCCATAAATGCCAGAGTTATTGACCGGACACAATTTGACCTTTGACCTCTAAGTGTGACCTTGACCTTGGGACCACAGACCTGGATTTTGTGCTTGACACATTGTCTTATTGTGGCGAGCACTTGCGCCAGTTAATTTGAAAATCCGTCCAGGAATGCCCGAGTTATTGACCGGACACGATTTGATCTTTGACCTATGTCATAATGTGTGACCTTGACTGTGGAGCCACAGACCTGGATTTTGGGCGCGACACATCGTGAGCACTTTTGGCAAGTTATTTGAAAATCCGTCCAGGAATGCCAGAGTTATTGACCGGACACAATTTGACCTTTGACCTCTAAGTGTGACCTTGACCTGAGAGCCACGGACCTGGATTTTGTACGCGACACGTCATCTTGTTGTGGTGACAGACTGACAGTGCGACTACTACTATATGTACCCCTTCGGGGGCATTAAAAGGGAGATACAGAGGTATTCCTAGGAATGAAAGAGTATGCAAACATTGCCGAAACACAGTAGAAAATGAATATCATTTTATATTTGAATGCAAACTGTATGATGATTTAAAACTGAAATACTTACCAATACAATTTACACATAATTATTCTCTGTACACATTTAAATCATTGTTTTCAAATGAAAATCCATTAACTATAAAACATTTAGCCATGTTTATATTTCATGCTTTTCACAAAAGAACATGTTTTTTTAAGAGACTTTGTGAATATATAGTTTTTCGCGTTGATTGCCTAAAATATTGGTGGTTTTGTATATTAACTCCATGTATATATGTTGGGTGCACCAGTTACATGTTTGTAGATAAAATGCATTGTGTTATGGGCCGGTGGCCAAAATTGCAATAAAGAAATTGAAATTGACCCAACAATAGGCGAGACAATAAAACAATCAACCAACTCAATATACAGCTTGGGAGCTCGGTTTTGTTTCATTGTGTTATGTGCTTCATTTGCAGTTCGACTTTAGTATCTTTTTTTTTACATGTCGACTCACGTGTTTGGTGTACATTTATCCAATATCTCTAAAACTCACCTCTCCATAAATGATGCATTTGCCAATATAAGACACTGTATGGTATATGAGCCAGTGCTCATATTTCCCACCAAGAGACCCAAGAAGGCGTGCAGACACTTTTCTTGCTAACAAAACTCTTAGAAAAATCGAGACAGTGACACACTGCATGCTGCCAATATGATGGAAGATAATGTAAAGCATAACAGAGAAAATAAATTTTGCCTATTTCTCTTCATAACAAGAAAACTTATACTATATCGATTAAAATGTCGGGTTTAAATTGGTGTGCGCCACATATCAAGATATCAAGTGTTTTAGGGGATCTGACATGGAAATTGAATAGTTCCATGAACTTGACAAATGACTTTTGACCCTAAACATGCAACCCCAAAATTGTTGAGACACACATTAAGTTGCACCACATTGTCTGAAGCGGTTTAGGAGGTATAAGCTAAACATGCAACCCCAAAATTGTTGAGACACACATTAAGTTGCACCACATTGTCTGAAGCGGTTTAGGAGGTATATGCCACAATTTTGAACTTGTGACCCCAAGTTTGTTGCCGGACACACAGTCAATTAACATGTCGCCAGTTGTCAATCATTTATCCATTTCAACCAATCAAATCAGAACGATACCTCCGACAAACAACAGCACGTGTATAAAGCACGTGCAACTATGTTATATAAACAATTGTCAATATACTCCGACATCAACAATAGGGCGGAGATATCTAAGTACTGGCGACATGTCAATTGATGATACACTGAGGAAAGGGCCAAAATCATTATACATAACAATATGCGTAACTATGCTTGGTACTGATCATCCATGTCAAGTTTCATTTATCTCCAGCCAGGGGTTCAGAAGAACTTGTCTGGATACATTTTGTGACATTCAGACATTTTTGAAGTCTAATCCTTTATTCATTGGTCACAATCTGCTAAAATTGTATTAAAGTAAAGAACATTTAATTACAATAACATTTAAAGCTCATCTTTATGTAAAACCTATATTTTTTTACAAAATCTGTTGAGACCATTACCACAATTTATGCACAAATTAGCCCATAATGATACAATTTCCTTTTTTTTTTTGTATGTTCCCAATAATAGAATTTGTTAAGCAAATAGTTTAACATATATAAAAACAAAATGTGCAATAAAAATGTTAGGTCCCCATGCTTGCTTAGAAAAAAAATATTGAAATCCTACCCCTATGCTAAAAGGCCAAGTTTTGTATGAAATTATATAAAAATGGTATATTTTCATTTTTTGTTATGTTCCTAATAACAGAATTTGTTCAAATTTCCTAGGCACTTATTTGAACAAATATTTAGACAATATATTCAATTAAAATTATAGGTCACCATGCATATTGAGATTTAATATTGGTTTTACCATTATGCTTAAATTTTTTAATTTTGTTGGAATTTTTACAAAATGCTATATTTTCCCTACTTTATGTATCTAATAATAGGCATTGACAATAGACAATATTTTATTCCGAGTAATTTAGGCCTCTGGCCCATAATACAAATAACATATTGCATATTATACAACTATACAGCAATGTGACAAAAGTAGATAAAGAGACAAACAAATATAGTAACAAACATTGAAATATATAATACAGTGGACTCGTACAAAAAGTACAACTACTGACAAATATACCAAATCGAGTTTCTATTCATGTACCAATGTTGTGAGCTTGGAAAAAAAAGTTTTCTCTTATTAAACATTGTATACACATATTTCGAAAGTTGCGTTAACTTATAAGGATCTGTTGTACTCATTAAATTGTAGAAAACATAAATACTATTAAAGTTACCACCTATGACTTCGAAAAGGTATTGATTGCGTAAGTTCGTATAATACGAACATTTCATAACAACATGCATTTCGTCTTCTATTTCGTGAGAGTTACATAACATACATATTCTATGTTCATATGCGATATTATTGTGTGTGCCCGTTTCAACAAAAAGAGAATGTGCTGAACATCTAAGTTTAGACAGTGCAATTTTAAATTTCAATGGTATGTTTAATGTTAGATACCTTTCAACATCCAAATGTGTTTTAAAATGTTGATAGTGAATAGCTTTGCTTGACTGGTTTAAGTAGCCACGCCAATTTTGCAAGGCACAATCTATTAAACGCTGCTTAAAAATAGAAATAAATAATTGCTCATCACCTACATCTTCTGAAATCCACACAAAACCAAAACCATATTTGAATAGTAAGGATTTAACACGTGTTGCCCAGGTTACTCTTCCAACCTTAAAGAAGAAGAACTTCACGATAACTGCTCTTGTGGTGTCTGTCCCTGGTAGTCAATGCGTATGTCTTCGTCACTTAAGTCTAAATCAGTCTTTATATAGTGCCTTACTTTTTCTTCGGTTTCTTCCCAAGTTTCATTTTTGTTTTCTGGGATACCAAAGAATTTCAAGTTCTCACGGCGTGATTGCGCTTCTACTCTTTCACATTTATCTTCACTTACTCTCAATCTTTCTTCCAGTTGCTTAACACTCTTAGACATAGTTTCCATTGATTGTTGCAACGAATCTTGTTTCTCATTCAATTTTTTATTTGACTCGGTCACGTCTCTTAACGAATTTTCAAATCCTTCAAATTTGCCTTCTAGGGTTACTGGGCAGTTCATTTGATACATTAGTAGTATGGACGTCGTTGTGTTGAGGACTAGACATGACTATGTCTGAATATCGTCGATCATCTACGCGATGTTGACTTTGTGAAATAGGTGGATGAGTTAACCACGCATTAATTTGTGGCTGATTTATGTTCTCTGTGTTCGCTGCCGATGCATTTATAGAAGAAGCCGAGCTACTTCTGAGTGCTCTGCTTGCATTCGCATTCGCTCCCCGCGTATTTCCACCATATGCGCCACGTCCGCGACCACTAGGGCCTGAGTCTTGTTTAGGGAGGCCAGGATGTGTCTCCACACCCTGAGCAGCTAGCAGAAAAAATAGACATACAAGTATGCATAGTGGAATGCAATTCAGCTTGAGTGTTCTAAGGTGGCCTTTTACTTTCACAGGCTGCGAGAAGCAACCGATCCGACTTCTCCACGTATTCAGATCTACACCCATGTCCTTGTGAGATGTGCTAACTGCTTACTGCTCCAATCTTGAGGAGGCTCGCTGTTTATGCTGCAATGTGATTGCGCTGCCTATTTCATACAGTGTGTACCGATTTTGTCCAGATTAAGTACTGTCACTTGCACCAGTAATTATATTACAACATAGTGCTTATCCAACCGTGACGATTTTTGCGCGATAACAATGACTTGTTATATTCTATTCTATCTGCATATACCCCACCCACCTGGCATACCAGGCTAAGTTTGTGAATGTTTATGAATGCCAAAACGTCACAATTTCAAAGTTTACCTATTAATACGTAATCACCGTGTATTGCCTGTGCCTGTTGCATAGAAAATATCCATTAAAAACCTTGCTATAAAATGTGAAACTAGAAATTGTTATTGTCCATGGGACAAAAACGTATGGCTCCCCCACTCGCCCAAAACAGGCATAATTGACAACTATAGGTCCAACCGTTCTCTATTGATCCGAGATCGTATCCCTGTAACTGTATCTACTATCTGTATCAGTAAGGCCACATAAAAAAATATGTGTGGTTTAGGTATCCCGACCGACTCTATTTTTTTAAGGGGCTGACCCTAAAACTTTTTATGCAAAAATTTAAAAAAAAAATTTAAAAAAAATTATTAAACAAAAAAAAATCAATAGGGGTCATCTACTGGTCATGACCAACCATCCTTCCAAGTTTGATGACCCTAGGTCCAACCATTCTGTAGTTATTGATCGGACATCGTTTTGATAGTGAAGGTCACCGCGACCTTGACCTCTGACCTAGTGACCCCAAAATCAATAGGGGTCATCTACTGGTCACGACCAACCATCCATCCTTCCAAGATTGAGGACCCTAGGTCCAACCATTCTCTAGTTATCGATCGGACATCGTTTTGATAGTCAATGTCACCGCAACCTTGACCTTTGACCTAGTGACCCCAAAATCAATAGGGGTCATCTACTGGTCACGACCAACCATCCTTCCAAGTTTGAGGACCCTAGGTACAACCATTCTCTAGTTATTGATCGGACATCGTTTTGATAGTGAAGATCACAGCGACCTTGACCTTTGACCTAGTGACCCCAAAATCAATAGGGGTCATCTACTGGTCACGACCAACCATCATTCCAAGATTGTGGACCCTAGGTCCAACCATTCTCTAGTTATTGATCGGACATCGTTTTGATAGTCAATGTCACCGCAACCTTGATCTTTGACCTAGTGACCCCAAAATCAATAGGGGTCATCTACTTGTCACGACCAACCATCCTTCCAAGTTTGAGGACCCTAGGTCCAACAATTCTCTAGTTATTGATCGGACATCGTTTTGATAGTCAATGTCACCGCAACCTTGACCTTTGACCTAGTGACCCCAAAATCAATAGGGGTCATCTACTTGTCATGACCAACCATCCTTCCAAGTTTGAGGACTCTAGGTCCAACCGTTCTCTAGTTATTGATCGGACATCGTTTGTGACAGACACGCAGACACGCAGAGAAACAGACACGCAGAGAAACAGACAGACAGACAGAAAGCACAAAATCAATATGGCTCCCCTACCACACTTTGTTAAAAATTATTTAAATAAAGACATAAAAAAAATTAAAAATAAATAAATAAATAAAAAAATTAAAAAATTAAAAATTTAAAAAAAAAATAAAATAAAAAAAATACAACTAGACATCAAAAGCAACATTCCTGTAAATTTTTAATAAAATCCATCCAATAGTTTTAGAAGAGAAGTCGCCCAAAAATGCCGCGCATGGAAAACTACAGAAAATGCCTTTAAATATTCATTGCATATGGGAAACATTATAAAAAGCAAAATCTTAATTTTAAATCTTTTATTTTTATAAATAACGTAATTTATTACATTTCAATGCGTGATTTCTTCTTGCAAGAATATTCATAATTGCTAAATATTAATAACTAACTCAGAACACAATAATAACTAACGTTGCTAACTGAGAACGCAATAATAACTAACGTTGCGACAACAAAGTGTTGCTGTTGCTGACGTCGACGTCATCCGCCGATAACGTTCAATAAAGCGATCATTTGTTTGCAAAAACGTTATATAAAATGTAATAAATAGATTATTTAACTGCTGGGATCGATTATTGGGTAATCCTTCACTTGATGGTAGACGTGCTTTGTTTTTTTACTCACTCACATACGCTCGTTCGTGAAAAGAACCACACGTCTACCACTCGTGAAGGATTTCCCTATAATCGTTCCCAGCAGTTAAATAATCTCTATATTTTAACAGTTCCAACTGTCTGAATATCCATTTTTACAACAGACAAGTTGACAAAATAATGCACAATTTACATATTCATTAAAATTTAAATGTTTTAACAAGAAACAATGCTAATCTCCATATTGTGTAGATCAATTTAAAATTCAATGAATACACTCTACTGATTATTTAAACTGAGACAAGGAATAAAGCTGATGTAATGTGACTTACCCATGCATGAGAGACTGTAGTTGCAGCAGCTTAAGGGTTTAGCTAAATGAATATACCATTACAATGTGAGCTAAATGCATATACCATTACAATGTGAGCTAAATGCATATACCATTACAATGTGAGCTCTTCCTTCCTCCGCAAAAAGCAATTTGGCCCATTCAGTACTTTCTGAGATTATGTACACGGTCATACATTTTTTTTTGCTTCCAAGACTTCAGGAGTGCTAATCTTAGAAAATACTGGATACATCGAATTACCTTTTGCGGAGGAGGTAAGAGCTCACTTTAAATACGTAAGTGCAGTTTGGTTGAATGAAATTCGATAAATATTAAGAAAGTTATGAAGCGAAAACCTACTTGAAGCAAGCATTTTGTTTACAATTTTTTTCCGTGAAACCGATCAAAAAGTCAAGTTGTTCCTCCACCCTGTTAGGTCTTAAAGGGTTGTATCATTTAATTCATTCATTCTGACATGGAAATATGTAAATTTACTACTTCTATATTCACTTGGAAGTTGCATAAACCTTAAATATGAAGGTGGAGATGGAAAAGTATCTGATATTATTTTTACAATTTTAAAATACTCGTTATCTTGACTAAGTCCACTCTTTTAAGAGTTAAAACAATTCCACCTGGTTGATATAAGTTCCAGGTTAACATTTACAGGTTAAAATATGCAGGCACTATTTTGGATTTCTCCGCAATTTCTATGAAAGTTGCAACATGCATTCAAATACCAAGACGAACATAAAGTGCTTCAACCTTCATCTCATCTCCCTTTGAGGTTGCAGTCTCAATATAATGTTAACGGGACGTAAATAAAAAGGAAGGGGTTTACCGTCCCGTTAAAGGCAGAATATGCTTATTAAAACATAAAACTGAAACAGTTGACGAAACACTCGGAAGCATTACAACTTAGAGAACTACTTAGAAATTACGCTAACAAATCAACTGAATAAAATTAAAATGTACACGCTATGCCGAATAAATATTTTTGTACTAACTACGCTGCGACGATGCTAAGCACAACATGCACAGAAAGTGTGTAAATCCAAATGGTTTATTTATAGCACAGGTATTGTTTATGTAAACTGGGTGTCTCGCCCACCACGGCAAACTGCATATGAAATAATTTATTAAATTTGTGCTTAAATGATGCCCACCAAAGACAACACTTCATATGACCAAGTATAAAACAAATAAAAGCGAGGTAACTATAAGAAGTTAAGTTATTGAGGTTAGGGGGGGGGGGGCGGAAATATGACCCTCACCTTGGTATTTTATGTCGTTCAGCAATGTCCACCAATGCCAACAATACATATGACTAAGTATTAAAGCCATAAAGTGAGGCAATCACATAAAGTTAACTGAGGTTAAGTTACCTAACCAAGGTTATGTTACCTAACTAAGGTTAAGTTTGGGGAAAATTACTCAAAATATGACCTTGACCTTGGTATTTTTTGTCGTTCAGCGATGTCCACCAATGCCAACAATACATATGACCAAGTATCAGACATAAAGTTGGGCAATCACAAAAAGTTAACTGAGGTAAAGTTACCTATCCAAGGTTAAGTTACCCAAGTTTAAGTTTGGGGTAAATAACTCAAAATATGACCTTGACCTTGGTACTTTTTTGTCGTCTAGCGATGTCCACCAATGCCAACAATACATATGACCAAGTATCAAAGACATAAAATGAGACAATCACATACAGTTGACCGAGGTTAAGTTACCTAACCAAGGTTAAGTTTTGGGAAAATAACGCAAAATTGACCTTGGTAATTTAAAATGTGGATGCCGCCGCTGCCGGAAATCTCGCTACTGACTATCGTGGGCGAGACAAAAAGTCAGTGTACCTATTTAATGAAGCGTACATTTCTAATCAGTTGTTTCTATTAACGGCTGTGTACATCAGGTGATTTAATGCAAATTTGACGGTAATATTATACACAAATGACACAAAGTCTCTATCATCTCTGTTAAGGTTAACAATAAGCATATTCTAACTTAAACACATCATATTAGGTTACTGGAACAGCAACCTCAGTGGGAGATGGGATGAAGAGTTAGTTTCAGATCAGATTCAGATCAGATTCAGATCAGACATGCCTCAGCCAGGCAAACACACGAGGTGCAGAGGTCTGTAGCTTTAAAACATAAGGCCTTATCCACTGAGCGGTAAAACCCAATTTTAATCCAAGTTGACAGAATTGTGTGTTACTGATTCGGACAAATTATTTCATACCTGTAACAAACAGGACTATAATGAACTGATCCCAGATGCAGACACTTTCAATTTCCTTGTAAAACGGTGCCAATTAGACACCTGGCCTTGAATTTACCAACCATTCGAGAATATTTTTAGACTGCAGCACAAGTATACAAATTTCAATCACACAAATATTTCTGTAAGTTTAAAGTATAAACGTTCATAACAAGGTGCTATGTATGAATATGATACATACTAATAAATAGCAACTTCTTACGACTGTTTATCTTTGAAGGTCGTGGGAGCTCAAGTCTAAAAATAGTTTGAAGAATGGTTAGTGAATTCCAGGCCTGGATCACCACCGCGAAGTAACAATTATAAAAGAATTGAATTGAATTAGGTTTTAAGACGCACAAACACATGAAAGGTTATATGGCGCCTAACAGGCATGAATATGCCAGGCTCATCCTCCATGTACATCGGGATAAAATATGGAGAATGGGCCTAGGACCTTCTCACCCTGAACTGCAGAGTTGCTGCAAATTCTATTGTAGACACTCCATTTACGCTGGAGCCACGTTTATTGTTTTTCTGCCACTGCTCTTAGTGATGTGAGCGAGATGGCACCTGAAACAATGCAGGGATCATGATGAAGACCTTTAATGAACATGAACAAAAAATGATAAAATGAATATGAATGGGGGGGGTCCTACCCCTCTGCATATGACGATGTGTTTGCAGTGGTTGTATTCTACCCCTGCAACCACACGGGGAATCAATTATAAAAGAACCATTTAACTTGTTTAAAACATTTAAACTATTACACACCACATTGATTTCGATAGGTTAACCAACGCTTCACATCAAAATTGGTAATAATCACTTGTACCTATTAAAGCCCTCTTCTCTGACAGGAAGTGATACATGTCCTCTGGGAGGCAGATACAAATTGGGAGAAACTTTTCTATTAAATTTTTTTTTGCTCTACTGGAAAACTGTTTATGAAACCTATCTTAGCAGAAAGTATTTTATCTGAACATACTTGAGACGGCTTCAGGGCTTTTCTTCTTTAACTGGGCCGAAATTTCGGCTACTTAACAATTCAAAATTGGTATTTTTTTCACAATGTTCCCCTCTTACTTTCTCCATATTGTTTTGAATACATTTATAGAAGAAAGTTTATGTAAAATGTACCATGTTTTGCTGAATAATGCACTGGTTTTATAGTGTCCTCTTCCCACAAAAACAATGTTTGTATGTATGTGTTAATATCGCTTTCAATATATGAATCTTTCATGGGTATCTGGTAAAGATAGGGAATTCCAACCCGAGGTATAAGTGTTTTTATCGGAACCGAGGCTCTGGAATTCCCTATCTGAACAGAATACCCATGATAGATTTTTTTCTTCCATATCAGAGACATGTTGTGCATTGACGCCGACAGCTTTTGCATGTTTTTCTACATACAGAATGTTGATGTGTGCGTGACTTTTTATCTTTACCCATAAAGATAAGACTTTCCATCCCCCATGTAAAACGTGAATAGCCTTATCCGGTATGCGTAATCATAGTTTTTAAAAAAATTAGTTATCACGCTTTTTTTCCCCACAAAATAACCACACTAGGAAGTCTTCACAATTTCTCTTCTTTTTTTTTTAAAAAAGCCCTGCAAAATTTATTTTCAGAGCAGAAGCGATAACACTTTTCTAATTTTAGCAATGGTCGGTATTTTTGATTGTTACATTTGGGGAGGTACATCTAATTTGATTCTCACCAAGAAAACTGGCCGTATTTTGAGCAAATTATTATTTAAATAAGGGACATCACTCTTTTAATCTTAGACAAGATATTCTTATGGTTATTACCTCCTATTTTGTGAACGATTTAAGAATAGTGTTAACATGCTACATTGCATGCAATCTCTTGTGGTATTTGACCAGTAGAGCACAAATTTATTCTAAAACAACACGCATTGTTTTGACCCTATTCTTAATCTATTCTGGACAAAAGAACAATAGATGACAGACACAAGTTGAAGATTTCTTCTTCAAACGGTAACACATCATCTGGCTTTCATTTCTTTCCCTTCTTTTTTCCCGTACTGTCACTTGGTTTTGCTTTTTTTGGCTTGGCATATTTTGCCTCCAGATGGTCATAGAATCCTGCCATCTCGGCGGCTCGGTTTTGTTGTCGTTTGTGTATCATAGCCTTCAGTGAGTCGTCAACTTCCAGTCCAAGTTCTCCTTTCAGTTCTTCTGCTTCTGCGGCTTCTCTGTCCGCCTGGAATTGCACATCATGTTTAATTTAGTAAGTTTTGCCATTCACCGATTTTCAGCTTAAACTAAAACTATCACTGAAGGTGATGAATACCCCCGCTTTCTGATCAGCTGTTGTATATAAGTCTGGGAACAACCCATTTAAAACTGTATGAGGAGTGCAAGTAATAAAAATTTGTTACAGGACGCGACAGGACAAAAAATGTACTACGTGACGGGACGCAATGGGACGTTACCGACCATGCAATTCATATATATAGCCCTCACTTCATTTTGTGAAAGCGGAGCTATAATTAGTTTAATTCAGAAAAATATTGATGATGTCTATTGACATAACAGGTTGTTTCACCACCTATATACTAGCATCTGTCAATACTGTTCAATTTGAGCCAAAATAAAAATTATACAATGTTACATTGCTTGTGACCTTGACAGGAGTAACTTGAAAAGCAATCCCAAGCTTCCTTTTAAAATGAATCTATGCACACATTTTTATCTCGAGAGCTTTATACAAGTTACTGAGCTGAAACAAACAGTCATTCCATTTTATATAGTAACAATGAACATGACCTTCACTTGACGGGTTTGGAAAATTCCACTCGTCCGCTCTCCATGGCGAGTAACTACTGGTTCAGGACGAGTAAATATTTACATTCAAATATTTACATTTAGTAGTCCTACCAGACGAATAGAATTTCAATCATACACAATCCAATGAATCGTCCAAAATCCAATAAAATCGTTCGGTTTGAACAATAACAATGCCGCACATGCATACTGGCCGTTATTTGTTTCCCAGATGTAAAACGTTTATAACCCTGGACTGTATTCGTATGTTCCGTGTGTAAAGTGTGAATGCTATGATTTTAACACGCCCGTATATTTCGTTTATTGTGTGAACAAACTAAGATCGTTCAAATTAAAATAATGTTTAACTGTTTAAAAATACATATAAAATATTGGCTGCATTTATATTTGAACAAAATTAATATTTGTTTTGAAAGAAATCGTTCAATTGTCTAGGTCCCGGGTTTTAAACAAATACCAACATTCGTCTGGATGCTCATTTTATTACCATAAAACAATTCAAATAAAGTGAGCATTTAAATAAAATTTAAGACTTCAAGCTTCATAAACATCATGAAAATCACCAAAATATAAGGACGAGTAGAATTTTGTCAAGGACGAGTATGTTTTAAGAGTTTACTCATCCTGCAGGACGAGTACTCTTTCAAAGAATTTTCCAACCCTGCTTGAGTAACCGAGAGATCAAAGAAGTAGGGATTGACATTTACTCAAATCTCACAAAATCTCGTATGACACGAGGTAAAACTGCAAAATCTTGTTCTTTATTTTCTCTTCTTATATTTAAGACAGAAAGAATATAATACTGTTAATGCACAAGGGTATTAGTATTATTCTCTTTAATTTGAGACCAGTTGCAGACCCCAGCTGTGAAAAATGACGAATACTATCCAGTTACAAATTTCAGGAAAACTACAACTACAACAGGATAAATAGGCCAGTCAGAATGTTTAAATAACATTTGTAGAAAATTTTAGTAAACACAGAAATATTTTGAAAATACCCCTACATTCCAAACATAAATGTCGTTAACTTGAGACCTTTTGCATTGGTTGCTTTAAGAAATGATAATTTCTATACAGTTATAAATGAAAGAGAAAGCATGAAATTTCAAGCATTTTCTATCTAAAAGCGTAAGTTGCAAATCTCTGGTTTATTAAATCTCTGAGAAGCCTAAAAGCAATCCCAAGCCTCAATTCCATCCATGAAATTTCATCTTGACATCTTCAATTTACCTCACCTAAGGGTGAGCTGTTGTGAGCTTCGTCCGTCGTCATAATTTAGCTTGTTTACACGATAGAGGCCACATAACTTGAGCAATCTTAACCAAACTTGCACAGATCGTATATGACCATAAGATCTCGGATAAGTTTGATAATGGACCAGATCAGACCAGTAACATCAGTTATGGCCCCTGAATTAGCAAAAAATGCAGTTTTTCATCTTGTTTACACGATAGAGGCCACATTTCTTGAGCAATATCAACCAAACTTACACAGACTGTATATGACCATAAGATCTCAGATGAATTTGATAATGGGCAAGATCGGACCAGTATTGCCAGAGTTATGGCATCTGAATTAGCAAAAATGCAGTTTTTTACACGATACAGGCTACATTTCTTGAGCAATCTTAACCAAACATACATTTTTATTATTATTATTTTTTTTTTTAAGTATTTATATATATATTTCTTTAAAAAAAAATTAAATCTTTTATTTATTTATTTTTAAATGCCGTGTTGGATTTGACGAAACTTAGCAGGATCATTGGTATGATGTCTAGTTGTGCATATTGCTTTTTTTACGGCCTCTTGACATTTTTACTTTAAATTTCTTGTCGACGCTACTCTTCCTAAACGCCTTGTTGGATTTCGACGAAATTTGGCAGGAAGCATTTTATGTTCAGTCACCGCAAAGCTAGAGGAACAGCCATATAACTGTCGTGACCCAGTATACATAATCCGGGCATTCGAATTTTCCCACATCTGCTTTTCCAAAAACAAAGGTCAAATTGTCTTCTGCTTCGATTTTTTCTAAAGTTATTGAATAATGATGCATTAAAATGACTGCAATCAGAAAAAGTTGCACTTTTACGTGTGCAGTTTCGACTCGGCGAACTAGGAGTTTGTCTATGCGAAGTATCGTGGCATAAGTACGATGAGAGCTTTTCGCGTAGCTGATTCCCACTCTGAGTAGTTTTATCATCAAAACTCTGCGTAAGTATGCAATTTGTAAATTCCTCACTCGGTGTGAAAGAGTAAAGTGTGGGGTTCGCGTGAGCTGTACTGTATATTGTATTTTCCTTTGTTAAATCTGTAGCTACTTCATTTTTTAGCTGATCTTTACCAAATTTGTTTAGAATGTGTATATCAATAAAAGCTTAAATGAGTTGCCTGATTCATATCCATCCATATATTCACCCCCCCATATTTTTTACGAATTCTCATTCATAGAAGAAAGTGGAACGTATTAAAAATACCCATGCCAGACTAGACACAGCAGATGTACCAGATGAGTGATCTAGGGCCATCCTGGCCCTCTTGTTTATTATTGGCCGTGTTTAGAAAATACTTGGGAGATTTTCTCTAAATACATCATAATTGTCATTTCTATATTAATTCTACGTACATTTCTTTTTCTCTTATCCTTGGCTTTCTTATTTTCTTTGCTGAATTTTGGGAAATCCTGCACTTCTTTCTTTTTTATCCAGTCTTTAATTATTTTGGCAAACCTTGGCTCATCCTCGATGGTTGAACACATAACATTGTTAAGGATTTCTTCCATGTCACCTTTAAATTCTATGTAAGCTGTCTTTATGTCCTCTAGTTCTTCCTGGGAACCTGCTCAAGAAAATAATAATCAAATTGAATACATGGTACAGGCACCAGTAGGTTATGCACGCACAGGTGGGCGAGGAAGATGAGATTGTAAGCGTCCATTGTTCGAGGAAGATGAGATTGTAAGCGTCCATTGTTCGTACCAAATTGTGTTCAGTTCTAAGGAGCTGTTTAGGAAAGCCTAATACTGAAATCCTAGTACTTTTCAATTTCACTTAAATCAAAACAATGAAAATCACACTATGTAATACAGACCTAGACAGGCCAACTTGGTGGGGGAGGAATATGAGACAGTAATAAGCGTTCAGTGTTGTACCCATTACTACACTTCCATGGTGCTGTTTTAGGACCTGAACATAGTTGAAGTTATAAGATATTCCATTAAATCATACATAGGACCCCAGGAAGGCTCTTTTGAAACTGAACAGCCACCCATAGATGTAAAATCGAGTTTAAAGAACCAAATATCAACAAATAGGGTTCACCAAGATGTTTATTAAATTGCCTTCCTGAGGTCCCGGGTATGTTATAAAGAGATTATTTAACTGCTGGGGTCGATTATAGAGAAATCCTTCATGGTAGATGCATTGTTCTTTCCACGGACGAGTATATGCGAGTGAAAAAACAACAACACTACTACCATCGAGTGAAGGATTTCTCTATAATCGAACCCAGCAGTTAAATAATCTATTACATTTTAAATCAGTTTATGTATAATTTTAACCTAAATTATTCGCTTTATTGAATGTTATCGATGGACGACATCGACGTCAGCAACATGTTATTGATGTCAAAACTCAGCGTCACAGTTATTTTTGTGTTCGGAGTTATTTATATTTAACGATTATGAATGAGAAATCCCAATCTTTCACCCATATAAATGTAATAAAATGGAATAGCTTTAAATACTGAAATCCAAACACTTGAATCATGGTGCCTCACATAAGCGTATGTTTTTTTATAAATAGCCACCATGGCCACACTAGGACCAAGTTTTTGAAGATAAAACAAGATTTGCTACACGAACAAAATGATTTATTTTACATTCATTTAATTAACATCTCCTCAGACAGTGGGAGACGCTAGACAGGAATCCATGATCATCCTGCTCTAACATCAACGTTTCCCGTGGTTCTTTTATATTTGGATTTTTTCTATTTTACCTTTGTAGTTCTTCTCGAAGTCTTTTATATCCTGTGTGGTGACTTTTCTAAACAGTAACCTCCAATAGGCTGTCCAATCCCGATCTTGTGGAACCACATCATCCTCCTCATCTACTTCACCTGCGGAGATCAGGAGTTTGGATAGACGTAGTAATTATCACTTCCCACTTCCATCCACTACTATATATATACTAGTGACAAAAACATTTATGTTAAACTCTGTAAAAATCACAGATTATTCAAATATTAGATGCCCTGGAAGTCTTCATATATACAGTGCCCCAGATAACTTTTGGACCTACTGGGTATTTCACTCATGAAATTAAAATTGAGTGAATTTCAAATTTTCAAAAATAATAGGGTGATTTGGGGATCAAATGTAAAACGAGCAAGGCAACTTACCTGTCTTTATGTGAGCTTTATTGACTTTTTATTCATGGCAGTGGTTTGTCAATGATTAATTATTATTAATGATTAATTTCCGTAGAAACACTAATCACGTGTTAATTTCAGAAGTGTTTCTTAACGGTAACTCGCTTGTCGGTGTACGTCCCCGTTTCGACATTTTAATCGTCTGCACAACGCAAACGCTTTAAAAAGTAAACAAGAAAGCGCCCAGACGACTACACAATAGTATAGACTGGTATAGCATACATATTCAACTATATAACATTCTCTTTTACTGCTCCACTTTATCGATAATTATGTAACGTCCCAGTCAAGATAAACACCGGAAGTAAAATCTGCTTTTTGTTAATATTGGAGTACACACGAAAACATCAATACATCAATCATTTGAACACTTTGACTGTCGATACTCTCGAAAATTAAAATGTTTGGGTGAAAAGGAAATTGCTTGCGTGGTACGCATGTCAGGGAAATTAATTGGGTATTTGGTAATTTTAATTGAGTGAAATACGCAGATACGCTGCTTATCTGTGGCACTGTATATATATAGAGAATATTTGTTGGATTGGAGTGAATATAGGATTTATTTTTTATCGAGAAGTGAGAAAACTTATATTTTCACGAGTGCTTTAGCACGAATAAATATATTTGAGTTTTCTCACTTCTCGATGAAAATAAATCCTATATTCACGACAAACCGACAAATATTCTATTGATTATATACTCACAACCTGGAAATATATGTAGGAAAAACATAATGCGCCAAAACAATAACGTCAATAACGTCAATAATGTCAACAACGTCAACAGCTGCATGACGTCATTTTGAGTGAAAATATATTTTCATATATACTGAGCAAAAATAAAAAGTAACCACTTTGTTTTTCTGCAAAATCTGAGACTGTAAGAAAGAACTTACAATTGTAGCATGATTTTCTTTTAATAACATCTTTATTTGATGTTCACACAAAATTTCATCGAAATATACCGAATAACAAAAAAATGAATCACAGTTTAAGAACATAGGTGTGAGAAAATTAACAAAACTTAACGAATGTAAAGGTAAACGACAATAGAATAGATTTAGAAAGTTCATTCAAATACACAGAAAATATTAAAAAACTTGGCTAATATGTCGTGTTTCCACTTTACAATTCGGTGTAAAGTGGACACATGAGATATTAGCACATGCAATATTAGCGAGTTTGTGAATATTTTCTGTGTATTTGAATGAACTTTCTAAATCTATTCTATTGTCGTTAACCTTTACATTTGTTAAATTTTGTTAATTTCGTTTTCACACCTATGTTTTTAAACTGTGATTTATTTTTTTATTATTCGGTATATTTCGATGAAATTTTGTGTGAACATCAAATAAAGATGTTATTAAAAGAAAATTATGCTGCAGTTGTTTAGTTCTTTCTAACAGTCTCAGATTTTGCAGAAAAACAAAGTGGATACTTTTTATTTTTGCTGAGTATATATGTGAAATATAAACAATGAAAATATAAGGTTTTATTTTAATCATAAAATCCTCTATTTCACTGGGAAGTATATAATAAAATGCAGTATGGATTGAGGATTTTAATTCTGGTTTTCATGTCACAATATCAGTGTTGACAGCCATGTTGCCTGTTATATTGTGACGACTGCAAGCAAACTTATCTCTTAGACTCTACCAGGATATTTTACATAAAATTGGGAAGGGGCCCAAACTCAAAACCAAACTGTCCAATTTGGGAAAGAAAAACATACTTATTTCTCATTTTGAGAAAGATGTAAGATTTCATAAATTGAGAGTAAATTTGACAATATTATGCTTTTTATATGTAAATTTTAACTGATCATTTATTATAATTACTGACTTCTCAATCAGAACTGACTTCACAGATCCAAAACATATTGCAAAATTATTATTTTTTCTCGAATTCCGAGATTCTGCTGCCTTCTGATTGGGAAAGATTTCTGCCACAGTTGGGGAAAAAACAGTCAAGCAGTCAAGTTTTCAAATGGGAAGGGACCCTTTACAAGCCTCTGTTACATTACGTAACTAGAACTATCACTGAAGGTGATGAATATCCCCACTTTTTAGATATAGCCGATGAGAATGGGCAAAATCAAAAATATTAAATGTCTAAAATATTAGTTAATTTTGATCATCACTCATTTAAATAAACAGTACAGCTAAATATTCTTGGAATGTCTTCGTTTGGGTTGCAACATTACACAATATGAGAGTAAAAAATTCGAAGTCAAACAAAGCGCAATAATTCTGTAATAAACTAGAACTATCACTGAAGGTGATGAATACCCCTGTTTTTTTTGCTATAGCCGATGAAGATGAAGAATAATGAATGTCTAAAATAACTGTTAAATTTTTAACGTGAAAGAAATTCTAAGTAAAACAAAGGTCCATAATTCTGTAAAAAAAAAATGCAGAATCAAAAAACCATTAATGCAGGGACGAATCATATCATCACGTGTGAACTGTATGTCAAGTGTAATAACAATCCATGAAAAGTGTTAAAGTGAAATCCACATGAAGTTCATTAAAGAGTGAACAATTCTAGCCTTAATTCTGTAATAAATTAAGCATCAACAATGTGTGATGTAGAAGGACATAAGGTAATCAGTTGTTATGTGTACATGAAGTTTGGGTCAATCGATTCAAACATGTTTGAGAAAAAAGAGGCCTAAGAGGGTCTGTGGATGCTCTACTGGCTAAAACGGCTCTGATATCAAGGGTTGTCATCATAAATTTCCTATAAGTACTTCTTTTAAAACATTGCAAAAAAAATCCACACAAACCAACAACACCCACAACAGAAACTTAAACACTTGACCGATGCTAACAATTTAAACTAGCGGCCCTAGTTCTAATTTGGTATGGTTATTTAGGGACTCGAGGCACAATTGTATAAAATAGGTTTTGACCACCTGTAGAGTTGAGTCCCTAAATAACCATATTAAATTAGAACTATGGGTTGTTTCTAGTAAAATTTTACAGATGTCTCCCCTACAGGAGAAAGGGACATAACTCAGCCAAAAATCATTAAACTGGAACACGACGAAAACATATGCAAATAGGCTTGGTATAAATGGTCATCCCTACCAAGTTTCATGGAAATCCAGACAGCGGATCAGCAGAAGTAGTCGGGACAAAGTTTATGTATTAAAAGCCGGCGTTAAAGGGTCATAACTCCACCAAAAACCATTCAACCGGAAAAATCCAATGATATAAGCAACCCAGTTTTGTTGAAAGCCAAAGGACAAAGTTTGTGTATTAAAACATTTTAAGGAGCCACAACTCCACCAAATATCATTCAACTGGAACACGACAACGATATGCGCAACTAGGCTTGGTAATGATCATTTCTGCCAAGGTTCGGTGAAATCTGAAGTCCAACCAGGTTCGGGAAAACTAGTCTGGATAAAATTTGAGTTTAAGGGCCATAACTCTTGTCAAAAATCATTAAACTGGAACATGGCAAAGACTTGCTCAACTAGACTTGGTACTGACCAGTCCTGCCAAGTTTTGTTGAAATCCAGCCAGGGATTCAGGAGAACTAGTCTACAAAGTTTGTGTAGTAAAACCTTTAAACTCCGCCAAAAATCATTCAAATGGAACACAGCAATGATATGCACAACTAGGCTTGATACTGATCATCCCTGCCAAGTTTTGCTGAAATTCGGCCAGGGGTTCAGCAGCACTAGTCCAGACAAAATTTGTGTATTAAAACCTGTAAAGGGCCATAACTCTGCCAAAAATCGTTCAACCGGAACACGGTGATGATATGCACAACTAGGCTTGGTACTGATCATCCCTGCAATGTTTCTCTGAAATCTGGCCAGGGGTTCAGGAGAACTGGTCAGGACAAAGTTTCTGCAGTAAAATCTTTAAATGGCCATGACTGCCAAAAATCATTCAACTGGAACACAGTGATGATATGCACAACTAGGCTTGATACTGATCATCCCTGCCAAGTTTCGATGAAATTCGGTCAGGGGTTCAGCAGAACTTGTCCGGACAAAGTTTGTGTATTAAAACCTGTAAAGGGCCATAACTCCGCCAAAAATCATTCAAATGGAACACAGCAATGATATGCACAACTAGGCTTGATACTGATCATCCCTGCCAAGTTTTGTTGAAATTCGGCCAGGGGTTCAGCAGCACTAGTCCAGACAAAATTTGTGTATTAAAACCTGTAAAGGGCCATAACTCTGCCAAAAATCATTCAAATGGAACACAGCAACGATATGCACAACTAGGCTTGATACTGATCATCCTTGCCAAGTTTTGTAGAAATTCGGCCAGGGGTTTAGCAGCACTAGTCCAGACAAAGTGTATTAAAACCTGTAAAGGGCCAAAAGTCTCTCAACCGGAACATGGTGATGAAATGCACAACTAGGCTTGGCACTGATCATCCCTGCAACGTTTGTCTGAAATCCAGCCAGAGGTTCAGGAGTAAGTTTGTGTAGTAAAAGCTTTAAAGGGTCATGACTCTGTCAAAATTCATTCAACCGCAACATGGTGATGATATGCACAACTAGGCTTGATACTGATCATCCTTGCCAAGTTTAGTTGAAATCCGGCAAGGGGTTCAGCAGAACTAGTCCATACAGTCTTCGAATTAACCCACTAGCCCGAAGCCCGGGGCTAGTAAACTGTCATTCGGTCTAGTGATTTTTTTTAATTTATGTAAAAAGGAAAATGAAAATGTACGGGATTTCATAGAGTATATAAGAATTCAGTCTAGTGACACAAAAAATTTAATTCAAAGACTGTCATACAAATTATGTATTAAAACCTTTAAAGGGCCATGACTCCACCAAAAATCATTCAACCGGAACAAGGTGACAATATGCACAACTGGTACTGATCATCCCTGCAAAGTTTTGTTGAAATATGGCAAAATGAAGGCCTTATCATAACAATCTGGTAAAGATTTTTCAGCAAAACAAGGGCCATAACTCTGGTGTTACTAATCCGATCTGGCTGGTTTTCGGCCTCATCCGAGCTTTCATTGATATTCCGATAAAGACACTGGCAAAGTTTCATAAAGATCCGATTAATAATAAAGTCCCTGTCGTGTAAACAAGACAAAAGTTAACGGGCGGACAGACGACGGACAACTCGCCATCGCATAAGCTCTGGAACTTTGGTCAGTAGAGCTAAAAATGTGTTAACAAGTCATTATACAATATTAGAGTGGAAATTCTAAGTGAAACAAAGGGCCATAATTCTGTAATAAATTAGGCAATCAATTATAGGTGAATTTAGAAGGACATAAGGTCATCAGTTGTTATGTGTACATGAAGTTTGGGAACAATCAATTCAAAAATGTTTGAGAAAAATGTGTTAACAGGTCATTATACAATATTAGAGCAGGAAATTGTATTGAAACATAATTCTGTAATAAATTATGCAATCAATGATGGGTGATGTACAGGGACATAAGGTCATCAATTGTTATGTATATAATAAGTTTGGGAACAATCACTTCGAAAATGTGAGAAAAATGTTTTAACATGTACAATATTAGAGTGGAAAATTCTACGTCAAACAAAGGGCCATAACTCTGTAATAAATTAGGCAATCAATGATGGGTGATGTAGAGGGACATAAGGTCATCAGTTGTTATGAGTATATGACGTCTGGGAACAATCCATTCAAACGTGTTTGAGATATGCAAGTATTAAAAATGTGCTACGCGATGCGACAAAAATATGTTACGGGACGGGAGGCAACAATGCGATTACTATATAGCCCCTACTTCACTTTGTGAAAGCGGGGGTATAATTAGGCAATCAACAATGTGTGATGTAGAGGGACATAAGGTCATCAGTTGTTATTTTGCATATGAAGTTTGGGAACAATCCATTGGAAACTGAGAAATGCAAGTAATAAAAATGTGTTACATGACCTGATGCGATGAAAAATGTTACGTAATGGGACCGGATGTAACGTTACAGAACATTATGGACGGTTTGATCCCTACATAGCCCCACTTCACTTTGTGAAGCAACCTGGGTGTTAAAACTAGAAGAGTGTTCCACGGAACACTTGTGTTGCCTGCTGTGTGCTTTTGAAGATATGTGAAGTTTCTTGGTCAGTTATGAGCTTGGCTAGGTTACAAGTTAAAGTTTTATGAAAAGGGGAATAACCCTGCCAAACTGAAAGCCAGAGTTATTGGACATGTTTAACGACATTCCTTGAAGTGTGAAGTTTTATGAACATAGGTCAAACACTTTTTATGGTTGCAGGTTAAAGTGTGCCAGACGCCTGGCAAAGTGATCCCCAAGTGTCTGCCATGCTACACTGTGTAACACAGGTGACAGAAAAAACTCTGCTTATTGATGCAGATAAGTCAACAATACCTGTTTCATCGTAGACAGCCCTCTTGTCCTTATCTGCAAGGACACAGTACACTTTTCCCAGGGTCTGAAACTTGAGGGTCGCTTCTTCCTTCTCCTCCGATACACGGTCAGGGTGGACTTTCAGTGACAACTTGTGATAACCTTTCTTTACTTAATGTGCAAAAAAAAAAAAAAAAATTATTAAACAATAAAACCTGCACATATTGAAATTCTGAACTTTTATGTACAAATAACCAAAGTGTGTCTATATTTCTTATAACTAACAAGAAGCACCAATAGTGGTGCGAAGGCTTGATTTTAAAGATTTTTATTGGAAGTGGTCAATATACAGCAGTTAATGTACTCACTCGGCCATGACTGAATATCCTAAATATGTTTTAACATTTAACGCCTTTTATTGCCTGAAATAATTTAATAAGATTATAAACCAACCTATTCATATACTGATAATGCTGATTATATGTTTATATAAGGCGGCTGAGTTAAATCAGGCCACGATCATTAGAAATATCAACATTTGTTTTTTGTTTTCTGAAAATAAGATTATAAACCAACTTATTCATATACATGTAGTATATGTATATACAGGAGTCGAGTTGACCCATGGGGGCGGATTTGACCCTGGTCAACTTAACCGAAGGCGACTTGACCAGAGGCCGAGTTGATCCGGTGACAGTACCCATTTAACAAATTTTGATTTGGTCATGGACATCTCAACGAAAAATTTGTCAAGGGATCACAGGAAGGTATTGTTGGAGAGTAAATTTATTTCTGCAGACGACAGTATAAGTTTTTCGTCTATTTAACTCTTTTTTTTATATGGCTGCTTGACTTCTGACAAAGATTACTGTAAAATCAGAAGGGCCAGGTCGCCTCAAGCATTTCGTAAAAAAATCTTGGTTTACTGTGCTCGACCTACACACTAATAAGAGCACCTACCCAAAACTTTTTATTGCAATTATTATTATTATTTTTTTTTTTGCTATTTTAAGAATATTTTCCCTTTAATTTCTTATAGTTGTTCCCGTTTTTGTAAAAAATAATATTCACCTACATACCTACCCACCTAAAACTTCTTGGGTCAGTGCACAGCAAATAAAAAAAAAATTAAGGATGGCCTTGACTTAATTAATGAGCATTTTTCTTCCTCTCTTTCTTATAGTCATTTGGCCTGTTCCACGACAATGCCAGTTCCGCGGCTACTGAACTGATTTCGCTTCGTATCTGCTATGAGTTATAGTTTTTCAGCGGCCGTTTACCTATTGATAAATTCGAAAAAGCTCTGTGGAAAGTTTCATCCACCTAGAAAACAGGATTAAGATATTCTGTGATAAAATATGTATTCATCCCTGTCAAGTCGCGCACGATGGTGTAATGGTGTGGGACAAACACATTTGTATGTATCATCACGCTCAACCTCACACACATACATTCCATGTTCTCAGGCATTTTGAAAATGTGTTTTTGTTGGCGATTTCTTTTTATTAATTGTAGTTTACCTATCCAATTTTCCCAACCCCAAAAATGCATGATTTTCTTTTTCTGAGACGTTGAAATGTGCGTTCAAATGTGTGTTACAAAACATGATAAATAATTATTATGCGACTTTAATAAATTCTATTAAATTATCATTCCTACCACAGACTATCACTTACATTAGTAATATAATTATCCTTGGCCTCACGAACACTTAACCGACAGCTGGATACATATATCAGTAAAACACTATATATTTGACATAATTCATAACTTTCACATGACATCATCAAATAATTTGACCAATCAGTGATCAATAAAATAAAAGACCTCTACATTCTGGTAAGGGGTAAACTCGGTGTTTATCGTTGATGCTCAACTGCCCTTTTAAAAACTAATTTATATTAAAAGCTTTATTTTTTGTGTACAGCTATGTATCTTCTTTTGGTGCCGTCTGATTTTAAAACACCAAAATGGATGTATACATCTTATTTAAATTATGGTCTAATATTTTGATTTTTCTTTTAGAGATTGTCAATTCTTACGGATGGCGGGAGGTGTGCAGTACTGGTTCTACCTAGGATAAGTGGGTGGTCTGCCTCCACCACAAAACATATATAACCTGACATGTGTTGAAAATGACGTAAAAATGACGTAAAAACAAAAACTTATAGAGACTGAGGATACAGTCCGAGTAAACCCTTTATTTTCACCTATTGTATATCTCAGCATCTCGGAAATTAGTAACTAATGACCAGATGAGAAAGTTATGAATATGATGTTAGCTAAAATTAAGTATTCAAACTGCAACAAAAACGACCGCGACTTTGAATAAATTTTCTTTATTTTCCATCTGATAACATTAATTTTGTAAATGGATGACCTCAACTTGTGTACTTCAACTGAATGGCATGTGTTTCTGTCACCTTATTTACTATAGATTTTTACCCCGAGATGTAGTATTTTCATATGGGCAATTTTATGCAAATCTGTTGACCTAAATTCACAATGCCATGGCTGACAGCGCAGAAAAAAATGCAAAATTATAAACTATTTTTTAATTTAACTGGAAGAAACAAAGCCCTACTTATTTTCTATGAAAAAATATGAATACCCTCATCACCTTAAAAGCATTTTTTACCGGAGTTTTTAAATTATTGTCTTCAGCTGTTTTCAAAACATGTCCGCCTGCTTGTCGGGAATTTAGATCACATGTCATGTGGGAAATGTACTAACATAACAATTACTGGATGTTTTAAACCAAATACCGATATTGCAGATATTGCATCATGTTTTTTGCAGGCACCTCATCTTTGACACAACCCATTTGCCATTTTAGGACTAAATAAAATGTGTTGATATCTATAAATGAAAGGCAAGGGATTAAATCATCATTGCATCTTAAAATATTTTATTTTGTGTAAGTTTGCTTTAAAGTTCTCTGTCCATGTTTTTTTCATGAACATGTTTATGTTTATTCCCTTAGCCTCGTCCGTCGAATGGGGACATAAACTGGGCGGACCCGTGTATCGGTCTATCCTCCGAGCACATTAAAGAACCATAGGAATCTATTTGATAATAAGAGTAGAGCACGGTTCCCGGATTCCTATTTATCCTTCCCCTCTCTCTGGGGCGGCTCTAAATAACCTATACTGTGTCGATGAGCCGTTAAACAACATTCAATTAAATCAAAATCAATACACAACAATAGATATTTACAATTCACACATCGCAATATCTGTGAAAAGCGAGAATGACGTAGAAAACTTTGAACAGGTAAATTAATCCATAGGTAAATGTATTTATCAATTATCTGACAACAGTTGTGCAGCTATACTATTAAGATTTACCTCATATCCCCGTGCAGTCACACAGTGGTAAAAGTAGTATCTACGTCATGCAAATAATACTTATTTTGACATACAACTTAGTATCGGTTTTAAATATATGTTTCTCTCTGAGACTATCAAGAAATGTTCATATGATATTTAAGAGATAAATTTGTTAATTGATAATACTACAAAAAGGGTGGCCATTCACCTTTAAAATGGGATACATTTAATGACAAGAACACTGGTGTCGTCCAGGTAAGGCTATCGATTATACACTGCAGTTATCGATTTTTACTAAGATGTATACCGCGTTCCCAAGATGTATCCACATACCAAGTTTGGTATCTCTAAGTGTTATAGTATTGAAAATGCGGTCGGGACAAGCATGTTCTGATAGAGGTCACAGGTCAAGATGACCTTATTTTGGTACGCGACACACCGCTATCCCAAGATGTATTCACAAACCACGTTTGGTATCTCTAAGTGTTATAGTATTGAAAATATGGTCCGGACAAGCATTTTCTATGACAGAGGTCCAAGGTCAAGGTAATAGTGACCTTATTTTGGTATGCGACGCACCGCTATCCCAAGATGTATCCACATACCAAGTTTGGTATCTTTAAATGTTATAGTATTGAAAATACGGTCCGGACAAGCATTTTCTGATAGAGGCCACAAGTCAAGGTCAAAATGACCTTATTTTGGTACGCGACACACCGCTATCCCAAGATGTATCCACATACCAAGTTTGGTATCTCTAAGTGTTATAGTATTGAAAATATGGTCCGGACAAGCATTTTCTATGCATTTTTGTATGACAGAGGTCACAGGTCAAGGTCACATTGACATTTTGGTACGCAACACACCGCTACCCCAAGATGTATCCACATACCAAGTTTGGTATCTCTAAGTGTTATAGTATTGAAAAAACGGTCCGGACAAGCATTTTTTGACAGAGGTCACAGGTCAAGGTAAAGGTCATAATGACCTTATTTTGGTACGCGACACACCGCTATCCCAAGATGTATCCACATACCAAGTTTGATATCTCTAAGTGTTATAGTATTGAAAATATGGTCCGGACAAGCATTTTCTATGCATTTTCTATGACGGAAGCCACAGGTCAAGGTCACAATGACCTTATTTTGGTACGCGACACACCGCTATCCCAAGATGTATTCACAAACCAAGTTTGGTATCTCTAAGTGTTAAAGTATTGAAAAAACGGTCCAGACAAGCATTTTCTATGACAGAGGTCACAGGTCAAGGTCAAAATGACCTTATTTTGGTACGCGACACACCGCTATCCCAAGATGTATTCACAAACCAAGTTTGGTATCTCTAAGTGTTATAGTATTGAAAATACGGTCCGGACAAGCATTTTTTATGACAGGTCACAGGTCAAGGTGACCTTTTTTTGGTACGCGACACACCGCTATCCCAAGATGTATTCACATACCAAGTTTGGTATCTCAAAGTCTTATAGTATTGAAAATATGGCCCGGACAAGCATTTCGGAAGGACGGAAGGACGGACAGGGTGCAAACCTATAGTCACCCCCGGGATCGGTGGTGGACTAATAAAACCGACAAACGTGTAAATGATCATTCGAACAACGCATTATTATTGTTCGTTTCTTCGCGGTTTTAAAGGAGACTAATTTACAAGCTTTCAATTAGCTAAGCTTGTTGAGAGACTCGAAATGCAATTAGTCAAAATTAAAATTCTCTATTAAAATCATCTGAAGTGCTCTCATTTCAAAGTTGCTCGTTCGCATTGAAAGCAATGTCGAAAAGGCTATTTTGTTAAATGTTGATGATTTAGATCTTGATCTATTGTTAGGCGAGTTTACTGCAAGTAAAAAAAAATCAAAGTATGTAATATTACATACCATCCTGTCAAAGTTTGGTGAACCATGCATCTTTTATAATCATTAACAGGTACTATTAAAGTGAGAAAAAAAAGAAGTTTAACCCTGTGAAAAAATGAACATGATTGTCCAGGATTTTTTAATGGACAAGTTAAAAAAAAAAAAAATTGTTGAAACCAAATTAACCCACTTAAAAACTACAGCATTGATAATTATGTTTCATTTTTGTACAATGGTAACCTTTATTTTTTGCACTTTAATCTTACTTGTCGATGATTGCAAGTAATAAAAGACAAGTTCAATTATTTTTTGCACTTTAATCTTACTTGTCGATGATTGCAAGTAATAAAAGACAAGTTCAATATGTCTTTTATTACTTGCAATCATCGACAAGTAAGATTAAAGTGCAAAAAATAAAGGTTACCATTGTACAAAAATGAAACATAATTATCAAGCAGATTTTTTAAAAGTTAAAAAAAGTTTTTTTGTTGAAACCAAATTGACAATCCACTTAAAAACTACAGCAAACATTATTTCAATATGTCTTTTATTACTTGCAATTAAGGCTGGTACGTTTACTAAAATCATTAAACGTGTACACGAGGCGTTGTACACAAAGCGTAACCGTGTACACGGACAGGGAATCCGGGGGCATGATTCTGAGTTGCAATTTCCTGCATTCTGGGGTCCAAAATGACATAAAACTCACTCAAACACTTACTGTAAATCAAGTTGTTTTCAGAATTTTGGAATTCAAAATTTGAACAGTCTCGCAAGAATCGGAACGGTTGGCAACTACTGTTTCACCCAATGGCATTTTACAATCTATACCACTGAAACATACATTAATTGTCTGAAGAGTAAATAAGGATTGTTTCCTTTGCTGTGTATAATGAATAGTATGCAAGACGCAGTTTTAACATATTGAGAAATCGAAAGAATTCAGGACTTGTGTCTATTTTTTGGGACTAGTCACTAGTCCAGATGTCATGCACTGTCGTTACAAGGTTGGTACTCATGCAGATGATATCATCAGAGATGGTTTCCGAGTCTGCTTTGATGTTATCCCAATCTGCTTTGGAGTAGATGTAGATCTTACGGGGTTTCTGTATTAAGTATTGTGAAAGGATGTCTATAACTGTAAGGCCAAAAAAAAAATAGGTGTGTTTCCTATTGCATGCTCTAAAAAAATAGGGTACTCGTGTCGGGGGCCACTTTCCGTCACTTATGTAAAGTTAAAACATAAACTAATTTCTCAGACAAATCTATGTATCCTGACAATTTTTACTCTATTTTCTATTAGGTTACAGTGTTTCTGCAGGTCTCAATTTTTTAGGGGTCATCCTTGACCCCCTATGAAATAAACTGGGGGTCATTTTGTAAATATAGAGGTCATATTTTTTGGACATGCATTTTGATGAATAGACCATGTGATGTCAGATAGACATGCATTATTAGTTGATTAGACATCTTCGGTGGATTGGTCAGCAAAAAAAGGAAGTTAACCGGCGTAATGTTTCATTTTGGGTTTGTCTGCCATTTTAGCGACCGTATCATGATCATCTAAGTGCTTTTATTTGCTAGTGTTTCTATATATGCCTACTCGGACCCACATACACGCGATCGATATGACGACGACAATAACACGGAAAGTACAGACATTAGTTTAACCTGTTCTAAAAATGAATAACTTTATTTTCCAATCATGGGCCACAAAGATGTCATTATAATCACTGTAAAATGAACAACATAATGAAACATAACAAAAGCCTAATTCTGATTAGCATAATAACAGTAAATTGAAATGAAATTATAAGATGTAATACAGTTGCTGCCACGCGGATTACGACTTTTTCGCAGCATCCCCGCGTTTTTTTTTCAATCGAAGTCTCAAATCCCCGCGATCATACCGCAGACTGTCACCCGAAATATCGCGAAGATTCCCCGCGACCTTAAAAATCGCCGCGATTGCAAAATCCAGTCTAGAAAGAAAGCACTCACCGCAATTCTCTGTGATAGGTTCGCCGGGGGAAATTAGAGCAGGGATCAATAAAAAATGTAATAAAACTGATAAATACAATGAATACATTTCGAAAGCAATACGTATTTCAAACTTTTAATGCATTTAATAACACATATTTTTCGTTTTTGTTGTCCAAAAGTCGCATTTCTCTTCACCGGACATAAATTGGCTACCCACAATCCTTTGCGATGTGTACTATTAACTAATAATGTGTTTATGACCCGGAATTCTAAAGAACCCATCGATGTATTAATAATCAAGAGCAGAATAGTAAAATGTGTTACAAATAACGATTAATTGAAAATATAATTCTAATTTTCAGTATAAGAATTACTAATTGAATTTTATGTTCAGTCACCGCGAAGTCGGTAATAGGAATCGCCATATAACTATTGTGAATACATTATCCGGGCATTTGAATTTTCCGAAAACAAAATAAAATTGTCTTCTGCTTCGATTTTTTAATAATAATGCGTTAAATTTACTGCAAAATGACAGGCGATGGCCTGCGATTTCACACCAGGTAAAGCGGTGTGCGAATCAAAACAGATCACGGCGAATCGCGGTGATTGTGTCGCGGTGGTCAAAAGTTATTGTCCCAGCGTTGAGTGGACTGTCGGCCGATCGCGGGGACACAATCAGTGTGTCCGCGGTGAGATAAAATCCTCGCGTTGAGTGTGATTAGTCGTTATCAGCGTGGCAGCAACTGTATGATCGATATGACGATGACAACACGAAAGTACAGGTATCAGTTTTTCCTGTTCTAAATATAGATGTAAATTATATCAGGGCCCTCACGCTACTTTGGGGGAAGGGGCCCGCAGCCCTCAGAAGGGGGAATTTTTGTAACTGGGGAGAATTTTTACAACAAATAAAAAACTCTGTTTGATTAACACGTTTCACTTTATTAACATACATTCGTCAACCATCTGGTTCTTTTTCTGATAAAAAAACTCCACTTAATAACCATCAATGGCATGTTTTCATCGGAGATCCACATTAAAAGTCAACCCTTCTCTTCTTTTTATCCCGAAAAAAACCTATTGCCCTGTCCAGTTGGGCATCTGGTTGAGTCAGTGCCCGATAATAGTTAAAACGTCCTATGCACGATAAACAGTCTAAAACCAGTCTAATAATAAACCTAACGTCTTTTTCAAACCGGTAAACACGACATCGTGAGCATATCGTCTTGAAAATCGGATTTTTTTTTTACGAATTTCTGAGGGGGGGAAAATATCAAATTTTGGGGAAAAAAAAGATACTTTTCAGGTGGGGGACTGCCGCCTAATAACGGCGGCAGAAATGACCAAATGAGGGCCCTGTATATAGAAATAAGTTCAGTCGTGATTCCTTACATTTGAATTGAATTGAATGTTGTTTAACGGCTCATCAACACAGTATAGGTTATTTAGAGCCGCCCCAGAGAGAGGGGAAGGATACATAGGAATCCGGGAACCTGCCCTACTCCTATTATCGAATAGACTCCTATGGTTCTTTAACGTGCTCGGAGGATAGACCGATACACGGGACCGCCCGGTTTACGTCCCCATCCGACGGACGAGGCTAAGGTAAAGTGTCTTGCCCAAGAACACACCGACGGAACTCAGTGGCACCACGGAGGATTGAACCTACCGACTGCGCCACGCCAGCCCCTCCTTACATTTGAAGCTTTTCAAGAAAGTATTACGATGATAATTTGACGGGTATTTCATTGCTAGCCTAGTCAATTTCATTGCGTCACAAAAAACGCACAAGCTGATTTATGTTGCGTCGCCGATCATTTTAGTGCGTCAAAAATGCAAGAAACGCGCTCTCGCGGAAACACTGAGGTTACCTTTTCCCGGAAATTTGATATCAAAGAATTTCGTTTTTTATAAATTATCGAAGTGGCACGCCACCTTTTTATAAATAGACTTAAACGGAGAATCATTTTGTTTACAAGCCCAGTTTCCGTCATGTATTTTATCGAGTGTAAGATTCAACTAGGTCAAGATACAGTATACTCTATGAATTAGAAACTTGTTTGCAAGTCTATTCAACAAATGATATGTTTGCATTGTTCCATCAGTCACCTCGATCGCTATAACAATGCGCCTGGTAACGTCAATGTAAAACGGTAACGACGACAAGTTACAATGTATCGATGGGTAACTCTGTGTAAATCAAATAGATACAGGTTGTCAAGTTGCTTCTCTTTGGTTAAAATATATAATCACAGTATATTTTAACTGCGTCCACTGAAGAGTGATAAAAATATGACGTCATTAGAGTGTTATTTTATTAATAGTTTATTATGCGGCAGTATGCACGCGCATCCCCAACGCCATATAAGGAAGTAAACACAATTTTTGGAGAAATCCCTTTCGTTTTTGTATCGCTTATTTACTTCTTTTTTCTTCTGTTTCCAATCTTCAGTTCTAAACGTCTGACAATAAGTGACATCGCGTTTTTACAGTGTAAAAACAGTTTTTAAATGAGAATGATGGAAACTGGGTAAAAACAGTTTTTAAATGAGAATGACGGAAACTGGGCTTGGACGGAAACTGGCCTCTAACGAGTAGGTCGGTAGGCATTTTCTTTTCTTTTTTCCTTTTTTTTTTGGTGCAAGATATTGTGAGATTCTACATGTATTTATTTCATAAACTCCGTACAAGAAGATGATACTAGTGAAAGTTTCTCTGTGATGTCAGTTTGCCTCGATATATTGTTATAAATCATTGTTCAGAACAAAATCTTTTAAAAAAAAAAAAATCATAAAAGGTTTTAGGGTCGGCCGGGCCATCGGAAACACAAGTTTTTGTTTTTTTTGGCCTAACTACCATTTGCATGATCACTTATACCGGGGATTGATGTAGATGTCTTAACCTAGTGAAGGGTTGTTGGTGAAGACTAAGTCTAGCATATTACCATCTCTGGTAGGTTGGTTGTGTGTCTGAGTGAGTCCGTGATCAATTGAGAGGTCTAATAGGGCTTGTTGTACTTCACGGACTGCAGGCTGCAGCACCAATTTTCACCATTAGTTTCTTCCAGTCTATGTCAGGGCAGTTAAAGTCGCAAGCCAGTAAAAGTGTCTGCTTCTGCTGTTGTCGGTCAGCTTGTGTAGTGACTCATCTAATTTCTTGATGACATTCAGGTTGCGGTGGGGCATGTAAAATGATGAGATGAACAGGTCCTTCTTGTTCTTCAGCTTTATCTTGGACTAGGCTATTTCGCAGTCTGTTACAAGATCCGGCTGCTCGTGGACCACTATGCCTTCTCTGGTAGCTGTAAAGACGCCTCCACCCAGGCCAGATGTCCTGTCATTACGATGGATGGTGTACCCCTCAGGGAAAACTTCACTGGTCTTGATGACACTGGGTGTTGGATCCTTCCCTGGTTTTACACCTTTAAGCCAGGATTCTGTCCCACGTATAATATCAGGCTTGATATAATCCGTCTCTTTAAGCCAGGATTCTGTCCCACGTATAATATCAGGCTTGATATAATCCGTCTAAGCCTTGAATTCGCACTGATTGGCATTTAAGCTGCAAAAGTTGACTGTTAGGAGTATTAGGTTAAAATTCTTATGTTAAGTTATGGGGAGAAGAAGCAGACGAAGACCATACCATGGAGATATATGTAAATGTATCTACTATTTTATTAGTATTTATGATCATACATAATTTCGCTGTGACCAAGTCACAAGTGATCATTGTCAAGTACCTTGTGCATCCGATGCGTTTTTCTTAATGCCGAGTACATCGTAAAGATTGTCTGTACCAAACTGTTCCTGACAACTTTCCAATAAGCCAGGCATTATCAATAATGTTAACTATATTGTTTTCTTTCCCAAGATCTTTCCCAAGAAAACGAAATTTAGCGCCAGTGAATTAAAGAGTTTTCAAGGGAGTTAATTCATTTGGGTGAGAATAGGTTGGGGGTAAAAGTCGTGCCGTATTTTTTCCGTACTTTAACGGAAACTAACGGAAATAACAAAGGCTCTGGTACGGAGATTTGCGAAGCTAATACATTGATGATAGGTAAAACGTATTGCATGTATAGATCTGGGCTGATAATTAAACGTCATATGATGTATAAATAAAATATTGAGCAGAATGGTACAAGATATATGATGGTATGCCCTTGGAGCCTCAACCAGAGGGCATATCAACATATATATTGTATCATTCTGTTCAGTCAACGCTTACAGGTGTAGCACACTCATTGCAACACAGGAAGTGTCGGCCTGGGGTAGTCGCATAATGGCGTCAATAAATAATTCTCATTTCTTTTTGTAAAAAAAAGGCATTTTCACTAATTTAAAGTGCTATTTTTTGTTTATATCACATTGTTGATCTATTTCATAATTTGTTACATTTTTCAAGCATTGCCATGTTAAAATTGTGAGTTTTTAATTTATTTTGCTTATATTAGTGAGGATGTAAACAAATTAGTGGAATTGAGATTTAAAGAAATGGAAGACAGAAAGAGAAGAGAATTGAACATTGTACTCTTTAATTTGAGTGAATCCAACAATGTAGATAAGGAAGCAAATATCCAATCTGATAAAGATAAAGTGCTCTGTATTGCCCGCAGTCTAGGCTTAGATGACCTATCAATAGTAGCCATATACAGGTTAGGAAAGCAAACACCTGGTTCCAGAAGAGTTACCAAGGTTATTCTTGATAGTAAAAAACAAAAGAAGTGTTTAATAACTAATGCCAGATTTATAGCAACAAAAGTAGATGATGAGTACAAAAGAGTAATCATCAGTCGTGACCTAACAGAGGTGCAAAGAATAGAGAGGAGGAAAGCTAGGACTGTGGCTGCCCCTAAGGTGAATGTTCTAGTGACTGAGGATATGGAAATACAACCAAGTCAGCCTAAACAGCACATTCGTACTAGTCAACATGACTCTGGACACATTCTTGACACTTACTTCAGGGGCGCCAATATATCGGGGAGTAATATAGAACACTTACCAGGTGATATTACGATAGTTGAACAGCAACAACCTGAAAATCAACATCTAGACAACCCATATCTCTCTGACACTTTAGGCCTTGAAACTACAATTGTGGGCGGGCTAACTCAATTACCACCTAACATGGATAATGATTTTTCATCTACATCTAATAGTGAGGAAGAATATCCTGGATTACCTGGACTTCATGGACACTAGGACAAAGATTTTAGTCCCTATGGTGGACGTGTTTTTAATAAATCAAATACAGTGGTCAATAAGGTGGGCAGTCTGAGTGTTCTGTATACAAATGTTGATTGCTTAACCAAAGAGAAAAAGTCAGAGCTCTCATCTTTAATTAATTCTAATCAGTATGATATTATTGCCTTATCTGAAATTTTACCAAAATATTCAACTATAGTCCAGTGTGAAGAATTCTTTCAAATTGAAGGCTTTGATATGCATACTTCAGACCTACATTCAGGTAGAGGAGTAGTAATCTATACAAAAATAAGCTTAAATGCAATCTTGGTTGAGACTGACTCTGATTTCAAAGAATCTGTATGGTGTGAAGTAAGACTCCACAATACAGATAAACTTATAATAGGTTGTGTATATAGAAGCCCCAATAGTGACTGTGCAAATAATCTCAAACTGCCTGGCCTTATTGGCAAAATTTTATCAAATGTGTATTCCCATGTGTTAATTATGGGAGACTTTAACTTTAAAGAAATCAAGTGGGATATTATGAGAACCACCTGTGGGTATGAGCACCCAGCAAATGTCTTCTTTGAAAGTATCAGAGATAACTTTCTGTTTCAACATGTTGTTGAAGCAACCAGATATAGAGCTGGTGATGAACCCTCTTTAATTGACCTCATATTTACAAATGAGGAAAATATGATTGAATCAATCAACTATGACCCAAGTCTTGGGAAAAGTGATCACATAAAGCTAAACTTTAAATTCAATTGTTATTTCGACCTTGAAGTCAATAATACACAAAAATTGAACTTCCATAAAGGTGATTATATTCAATTGAACAGAGATTTGGATGATGTCGATTGGAACGATGTGATAGGGGAAAAACCAATAGCTGAGGCCTGGAGTAGCTTTGCTGAAACCATTATCAATCTATTAGAAAAATCCATACCAGTGAGCAGAGTCAATCCACGGTCAACCAGAAATAACCCTATTATAGATAAAAATGCAATCAAAATCATCAGAATAAAGCACAGGAAATGGACAAAATATAAACACTGTAAAAATGATATGAACTATAATGAATATAAATTAGCAAGGAATAATGTTGTCTATGAGATGAGAAGATGTAAATATGTCTATGAAAAGGATTTGGCAACAAAAATCAAAACTGATAACAAACTATTCTGGAAATACGTCCGATCAAACACCAAAACAAAAATTTCTGTTAGTAACTTAGAAAACACCAATGGCGGTATAACAAGGAACGACAATGAAAAAGCCGAAGTACTTAATAACCATTTTGTATCTGTATTTACCAATGAAAATATTGATATTATACCAATACTGGAAGAAAAACCAAATTGTTCTAAATTAATAAACATCAATATTATAGAGGAAATTGTCAACAAACTATTATTTCAAATAAAGTCTTCTAAATCACAAGGACCAGATAATCTCCACCCTCGAATACTCAAAGAATGTGCGAATACATTGACTGCACCACTTACAAATCTCTTCAAGAAATCATTGGATGAAGGAAAATTACCAGAAATATGGAAAACAGCCAATGTGACTGCAGTCTTCAAATCAGGGAAAAAGGCTAAGCCGGAAAATTATCGACCAATCAGTCTTACACCGATATCCTGTCGGATAATGGAAAAAATTGTTCGAATGGAAATGGTTGACCATTTAATCGAGAACCAACTATTATCAATTCACCAACATGGTTTCAGACGGGGCTGCTCCTGTGCTACTCAGTTATTGGAGTGTCTCGATGACTGGTCAGAGGCAATTGACTGCGGTCAAGAAGTCGATGTCATTTATCTGGATTTTAAAGCGGCTTTCGACAAAGTACCCCATAAAAGCTTAATGAGTAAGGTTAAATCTATGGGAATAACTGGTAAACTTTATGACTGGATAGAGGACTTTTTAACAAATAGAAAACAGAGGGTGATGGTCAATGGGCAGGTCTCAGAACTCAGGGATGTCACAAGCGGGGTTCCCCAGGGCAGTGTTCTTGGACCTGTTTTGTTTCTTATTTATATCAATGACCTCCCAGATGCCATGTCCTGCACCGCCAAACTTTTTGCTGACGATACTAAACTGTATACATGCATAAATAGCCCACAGCGTGAGATAGACTTACAAGACAGTATCTTCACTGCATGTGAATGGGCTAAAAAATGGCAAATGATATTTAATGCCAAAAAGTGCAAACACTTACATATTGGTAATAATGATGAAGAATCCGATGTATTCTACATCAAGGATAATTCGAATAAAATAGAAGAAATTACCAAGGTAATACATGAAAAAGACCTGGGAGTAACATTTGACTCAAAATTAAAGTTCTCCTATCATATAAGTGGTAAAGTATCTAAGGCCAATAGAAACCTCGGTCTAATATATAAAACTTTTACATACATGGATAGAGAAATGTTTCTGTGTTTGTATAAGTCCCTTGTTAGACCACACCTTGAATATGCTACGGTGGTTTGGTCTCCATACCTAAAAAAGGATATAATTGCCATAGAAAATGTCCAAAAAAGAGCGACTAGGATGGTGGAAAACCTCAGTAACTTTTCGTACCATGCTAGACTCACTATGCTAGGACTACCAACCCTTGAGTATAGAAGAGAGCGGGCTGACGTGATTCAGGTTTATAAAATCTTAAATAATATCGATACAGTTGACAAAAATAAACTGTTCACTCAGGCCCCTGAGCTTGGAACAAGGGGAAATTCCAAGAAACTATTTAAAAAAAGAGCAAGAATTGATATTAGGAAAAATTCATTTGCTTACAGAGTCGTAGAATCTTGGAATAAACTCTCTAACACTGTGATTGAGGCACCCACCATCAATTCCTTTAAAAGTAGGCTAAATTTACATTGGGCAAATCATCCAAATAAATTCAACCCGAAAAACTAATAAGGAACCGGAAGTCCTTCACTATGATATAAATCATAACTAGACTGGGAAAACAACATCAAAAAGGGCCTAAGAAACCTGTTGGTTTAGACTGGCTTCTACTACAGTATGAACAGTATGAACAATTATCTATCTATCTATCTTCCTTTAATGCCAAACCCCTGCTGGGGACCTAGGCATGCGTCGTCATACCGACAAAGACTGTTAGTATTTTAAAAATATATATAAAAGAAATTTAAGAAAAACATTGAAGTTTTTGGATGTTAGGTTTAAAAATAAAAACAAACATTGAATTTATGGTGAGATATGTTCAATTCTGCTGACTGCAGAATTGAACTGTTCTATATTGGGTAATATAGGGATGTCAGGAGCTAATGAATTCCAGTGGAAGACTGTTCTGGGGAAAAAGGAGAATTTGTAGTAGTCAGCGGTTGCGTCAATTAATTTGAAAGCAAGCGAGTGTGAATGTCGGGATTGTCTGTTCGTCAGTGTCATGTAGTCTTATAGAGGGATAGCTACCAGGTCATTTGTGATCTTGTAACATAGTGAGAGTCGACTGTCGATACGTCTTTGGTCTAGTCTTCTCCACTGTAGGGACTGGAGCATCTCAGTGACACTACTGGTCCGTCTGTAGTCGTGTTTTGCCCAGCGTGCTGCCCGGCGCTGTACGGCCTCGATCTGGTTTATGGCAGTCTCAGTATGAGGTGACCAGATACTTGAGCAGTACTCCAGCTGAGGGCGGACAAGAGTTTTATAGGCCATGGACTTTAGATCTTCAGAATGTACCTTGATGTTTCTCCTTAAAACCCCTAATGTTTGATTTGCTTTTTTGGTGATGTTGTTGATGTGTGTGTTCCATTGTAAGTCCTCTGCAATAGTGAGGCCTAAGTATTTTGCAGAGGAGGTAGACTCAAGTTTAGTGTTATGTAAGTAATAGGTTGTGTCGATGTGTTTCTTTAACCGTGTGATGTGTATAACTTGACATTTTGACGGGTTAAACTCCATGTCCCACTGTTTTTCCCACTGTTTAAGAGTGCATAAGTCTGTCTGTAGTGTTTGTGATTGTTTTTCTTGAGTGATTGCAAGGTATATGGCAGTGTCATCTGCAAATAACCGGACCGAGAGTTTATCTGGGAGGGAAGATCATTTATGTATGCAAGAAACAGTAGGGGGCCTAGTACGGATCCTTGGGGCACTCCAGATGAGACAGATATGCTTGATGACTGGGATCCGTTAACAACTACACACTGTGTGCGGTTGTTGAGAAATGACCTGATCCACGTTAGGGTGGTCCCTCTTATTCCATATTCGGACAGTTTGAGAAGCAGTTTCTCATGGTTGACTTTATCAAATGCTTTGCTGAAGTCAAGTAGTATAAGGTCTACTTGCTTCTTGGAGGTCACTGATTTGTACAGTTCATCCACAAGCATTGTTAGCTGCGTTTCACAAGACCTTTTTTTCTCTAAAGCCATGTTGGAGATCATAGAAGATTCCAATATTAGTGAAATGTTTTGTAATGGAGGAGGCGATAACATGTTCAAGGGTTTTACATAGAATACAGGTAAGGGATATTGGACGGTAGTTTGAAGCATTGGACTTATCGCCTTTTTTATATGCCGGGGCTACATTGGCAGTTTTCCATATTAAGGGTAATTCTCCAGTTTTAACAGATTTCTGGAAAATCTTCTGTATGATTGGAGAAATCTCTTTGGCGAGATTTTTCAGTAAGATCGGTCTTATTTGGTCTGGGCCTGCAGCTTTATGAGGGTTTAGGTTTATTAACAATTTTTCTATACCCTTTGTTGCTATCTCTATGTCAGGCATTTTATTTTGTGCCTTACATTCCTGAGGGGAGTTGAGATCTTGATCGCTTAGATTCTGGAGCTTCATATTACAGAGAGATTTCAGGGACAGTGGTGACCTTTGGCTAAATACTGACTGAAACTGTTCATTCAGTATTGTCGCCTTCTTAGTATCATCGGGGTAGCAGATGTTGTCCTTTTTTAGAGGAGCTACACTGGCAGAGTCTTGTTTTGAATGTTTAAGTAATGTATACAGTTTTTTAGTGTTAGGTTTATTAGGTATAGTGGAATTTTGTGGACTGTTTTATTGATTTTGGTTTACATTGAGTATGTCTTCTAGATATTTTTGGTAAGCTTGTTTAGTTTGTATGCGTGTGATGTGTTTTGTTTTTAAATAGTTTTCCCTATCCTTGGATTTCTTTGTTTTGGCCTGTTTTTTGTACTGTCTATCTCTCTTTCTGTACAACCTAGTGAGTGTTGAGTTAATCCAAGGAAATTTATCTTTAGTTCTTGCAGTTTTTGTTGGGACATATTTACTGCAAGCTGCTTGTAATGCATCAGTGAAGTGGCTCCATAGGTCTTCAACAGTGTGCGTGTTGTATGCATTGGATTTTAACCTGTCCTGATGATATTGTTGCATCAGAACTTTGATCCGTTCCCAGTCAGCCTTTTTATACAAAGAAATTGTCCTGGGCTTTTGTTTATTTATCCTTGGGGCCACGTTTATATGTATCAGTACTGTGTCATGATCGCTGAGACCTGGTATGACATTTGATCTGTTGACATGTGTAGGATTATTTGTGAGGAAGAGATCTAATACATGTTTGTCTCTTGTGGGTGCGGTAACCATTTGTTGTAGACTGTGGTCATTTATCATATTGATGAAACGTCTATAGTATGTAGGATGTTTACAATCTGAGCTGGGGCTCAGCTGGTCCCAGTCCATTTTGGGAAGGTTAAAATCACCCCCGACCCAAATGTTAGGATTTGACTTTGTGACCAGTTGCAGTGACCTATTGAATTCTTGCAGACTATGTTCATCATGTTCGTGTGGCTTGTAGTAAGAACCTATAATAAGGGGTTTCTGACCAGCAAGTTCAATTTTGACCCAGATATTTTCGCAGTCAGTTTCATAATCTTTGACCTGTTGGGCGATTATTATGTCGCGGACAGCAATGAATACACCCCACCCGTTTGTCCTATCCTGTCTCTCCTGAAGGGTGTATAGCCCATGTCAGGATCAAATATTTCATTGTCATAGTGTTTGGGTTTGAGCCAGGATTCTGTGCCAATGATTATATCTGCTTTAGTTGAGTGTAAGAGATTTTCATATTCATGTTTTTTGTCTACTATTGACCTACAATTGATTACTATTACTTTAACAGATCTTTTAATTTTATTTTTCTTAGTCTGAGGTTTGATTTTAGTTTGATTTCTTTTGGTTTTTGGTGTGGAAGTGTAATTTGGTATATTTATATTATCATATTATATGGAAATGAGTGTATGAATACAATATTATGGCATCTTTAAAGGGAGCATTCATTCATGAGACAAGTTCTTTCTTAGTCTGAGAAGATACATGACCCCCATTTTTCTGTGGATTTTTTGGCAGCATATGTGTCATTTGTGATGAGAATGTAAGTTACTCATTTTTAATTTGGGTCTAGATATGAATGGCAACATGGCATTTACATTTTAATTCACACACAACTCAATGCAAAAATCAATGGGCGTGTTACACCTTACAAAGGGTCCTTCGCCCCCTTTTTCGTCCCCTTCGTTCCCATCCGTCTTTGCAACTCCTTTCCAGCCGTTGCCATCTTAGCAACATCCATAGAGGCCCGCAGGGTTCACATCGGCGCTGATGTTTTTAACTGCTTGTAATATGTACAAAGAACCTTCATTCACGAATGTTCACCACAGTGTTATTATGCTCAAGACAAGACATGCACTTGAATGGAAAAAGAAGAATGAATAATGTTAGCGGTAAGACATTAGTTGGCGCCGTGGTGTAATGGTTACCACTGCTGTTTAGTAATCCATTGCAAGTTTCGCACGTTCATTCCTACACATCCAGTGGCTTAATGCATTACACGCACGCACGCACGCGCACACACTCACTCACAGCGTCCATATAACCAGGGAGTAAGTACTCCCTGATATAACATTCTAGGTCTGACTTCCCAGTCCATAAACTTCAGCGGCGTAGCGTGGCATACTCCATTACGCCATGGCGTAACATGGAAATTGAAAAGGCAAAAAAAAAAAGTCTTAAAAGTTGAAATCTGCAATAAAAACTGAAGTGGGTGAGGGGGGAAAGGTTTTTCAACTAGCATTTTCAAATATGAAAATGAAAATCAGTTTTTTAAAATCTAAAAATATTTTCTGTATTTTGTTGCCGCGTTAATAAATTTGGGTAGTATACCGCGTGTATTTATTTTAAAATCAATACTCGGTTTGTATACTCTTTATCGTTGGGGTATAATGCGATCCGAATGATTTGTTTACAACGCGCGAATATTTGAAATGGCATCGAGTTCAGCTTTAAGTCATGAACCTCCGTACCCAGATATGTTTTCGGGCGGAACGCCCCAGAGGGTTACAGAAGTCTTACTTGCATATGGACCTCAGCACCTTATATTATGTTTTAAATAGTAAATCAACTTAACAGATAGAAATGAATAGAATTATATATTGTGTTACTTTTAAATTAACAGTTAAAATTAATCGGATACTTAAACACAGATACTAAGTAAATAAAAAATAAATAGAAGCTGTATTTGTATCTGTGGAATACGTTGAAGTAACCAATACTGGCTTATATTCAACGGGTTTGGATTGCGCATGAAAAAAATGCTGGTTCACTGTGGTTTTGTCAATGCTGCTCTAAAGCAATCAATGGTCTTGGACAAGACTGTGTTATCGTCCAATTTGTTCCAGTCGTAGACTGTTCTAACAAAGAAAGAATGTTTATAATTGTCACTATTTGCTCTGATGGGTTCAAAACCTTTTGTATTAATGTTCACCACTTGGTTTTCTATTATATTTCTAGTGACAAAGTCTTGGTATTGTTTTGCCCTGACGGTTCGCTTTGGTCTCTGCCTTTTGAGATAGTGCTCTATATTATTGGCCGGCACGTGCCCCTCCACCACCTTCTACAGGAGTGTCAGCCTCTGATGTCGCCGTCTGACTTGTAGTGGCGGGAGTTGGAGGTTCTTTATCTGATACCAAATTACCTTATACTGATTTTAAAAGTTGTATTAACACATATATTCATAACTCTTGGCAAGCCGCTTGGGATTTGTCAGTTAACAATAAACTCCATTCAATTAAACCGTTACTCGGAGAATGGCGTTCTTCTAGTAGACCCATTCGTCGAGAGGAAGTTGTCCTAGCCCGGTGCAGGATAGGGCATACACGTTATACTCATTCATATTTATTACAAGGTGAGCAATTACCAGAATGTATACCCTGCTTTGCACCGTTAACGGTCAAACACATATTGCTGGAATGTGTAGACTTTGATCCAATGCGTCAAAGGTACTACAATGTTATACTATGACCGAGTTATTTAATACTATAGATTTTAGTCTAGTTTAAGATTTCCTGAAGGAAGTCAGACTATTTAAATCATTATAATATTTACTTTTTTATATTCCGTCCTCGGGCATTTGTTGATTTACATATATAATTTATATTACTACCATATCATCCCTTATTTTTTAATAGTTTTATCTTGATATATTTACATTAATTTTTAATTAATCCTTAATTTCTTTATCTTTCGTCAGTTTTTGCGCACAATATGACCTATTTATGTGTCGACGTGCCGTAAAACACCATTCATTCATTCTTTAACATGTTGGTGACATAACCTTCATCCCTGGACTTGTAGTCTCCTGTTACGAATCTTGCAGCCGACCTCTGAATTCGTTCGAGTTGGTCAATATCGCGTTTTAGGAATGGGTCCCAGATGCTGCAGGCATATTCAAGTTTCGATCTGACAAGTGCTAGGTAGGCGTTTTTCCTAGATGATTGTGGGCAGTGTCTCAGGTTTCTGCGTATGAATCCTAGTGTGGAGTTTGCCTTTTTGCTGATGTTTGTGATATGGGAATTCCAAGTTAGGTCCTCTGAGAAAGTAACACCTAGGTAGGGGTTATCTTGGACTTGCTGAAGAATATTGCCATTGATGTTGTAGAAATGTGAAGATTTGTTTTTGATGCTGAGCAGGTAACATTTCTTGGTGTTGAACCGCATACCCCACTCGACTGCCCATGTATGTAGGTTGTCCAAGTCCTGTTGTAAGATGAGATGATCTTGCTGTGACTTGATGTGTATATATAGCAAACAGTCATCCGCGAACAGCCTAATATGCAACTTGACGCGTTCTGGCATGTCGTTGATGTGGCAGAGGAACAGCAAGGGTCCGAGCACAGTACCCTGTGGTACACCGGAGTCAACATCCACCTGGCGTGATTTAACACCTTCTACTACCACACTCATCTTACGTTGTGTTAGGAAATGCTCAATCAAATTGAGTAGAGGTCCTCTGATGCCATATGATTCCATTTTGTGGAGTAGTTTCTTGTGAGGTACTGTGTCTAATATCACTGTGTCCACTTGTCCGTTCTTGTCCGCATATGACAGCATGTCACGGGCTGTGACTACTAGCTGCGTTTCACAAGAGTAGCCGGACCGGAAGCCATGGTTGAGGGATGTCAGGACTTTATGTCTATCAAGGTGGTTCAGAATGTGGTGGGAGATGATGTGCTCGAAGAATTTCGAAAGGACGTAGGTCAATGAGACCGGTCTGTAATTTTCAGGAGTGTGACGATCACGTTTCATAAAGACTGGTGCTACATATGCGTCTCTCCAATCTTTTGGGAGTTGCTCTTCATCGACCGAGCGTTGGAATATTGCTCTGACCCCTGGTGCAGCTTCAGTGGCGCATTCCTGTAGTACTCGGTTTGGGAGCTCATCCGGGCCTGCGGCTTTGTTGACTTTCATATTTTTCAACAGTTTGAGGACCCCTTCTTCTCCGATGTGTAGGTGTGGGATGTCTTCCTGAATGTGGGTAGACACTTTTAGCATAGCAGGGTTGTCGTCTTTAGTAAATACAGACTGGAATTGGTTCACCAGGATGTCGGCTTTCCCTGCACTATCACTGATCAATTGGCCGTTGTTCTTTAATGGTGCTATTCCAATATTATCTTGTTTTTTGTTTTTCACATAGTTCCAGAAGGGTTTAGTGTTGTTGTATTCTAGGCCCTCATTTATCACCTTACTGATGTAGGTCGCCATTGAACGTTTCCATTGAATTATGGTTACAGCTGACTGATCAATATAAACATGTATATGCACGTTAGGCCTAAATTAACATATTGTTTGTTTGCCCATTACCTACCGATCTGGATTTTTAACCCCGACCCAAAAGATTTTATTGCGTTTCCATATTTTTATTTTTTTTATTTATTACAACAAACAATACAAACGTGTACAAAGTTGGTACATGTAAAAGCAGTCAACCTTACAGTGTTATGTAATGTAAACATATATCATTTTAAAAAAACATGCAAGAAAATATAGTTTTATCAAATAAAATAAAACAATTTACCTACCCAATGATTGTTTGCTGGGTAGGTAAAGGATAAACAAGCAATATTTTGTTTTAGGCCTTACGTTCGTCATTTATGATAATACTCAGCATGTAATCGGCATTACAACAAATGAGGTATAATATTACAAATGAATGGGTGTAGGGCCTATACTAATAGGAATTTCTAACGCCCCGTAATATAAAATTGTTTACCACCAACACATTGTTGATATAACTTTGTCAATAGCGTTATATTTGTGATATATTACTTTATCATTAATAATGAATATAAATCAATTGATCACTAATTTACATGAGTATGTTCATATAATGGTATATATCATTAGCTTCCTGAATCTTTCCAGAGCATCTGCTGGGTTTGTATAGTTATAAGGAGTATAGTCCCTCTTCCTTTTAACCAACAGGACGGCCAAAAGGTATAGGTACAATTAATATATATATTGGTCAGTTGTCGGGCCTTAAATAAATCTCAGAAGCGATTGTTGGGTCCTTACCCAATTCTTGGGTCGAAAACTTAGTTGTCGGGTCCGAGACCCAATAATATTTTTCGAAGAGAGTTGCATCCCCAAAACCATAGATATTGTGAATGGACGTATGATACTGATAACAGATTATAGGGTCTAGACACAATAATTCGTAATTTGGCCCAACAGTCGCTTTATATATCATATGGAGAGTATATAACACGCCTGCTAAACGCACTGCATGAATGGAGCATCCGGTATAGAATTTGTGGATCCATGAAATGCGAGGTCAAGGTAAGAAATCGAGTGGTTTTCTTATATAAATAGTTTTATTAAAAATCGAATCACTAAACATTCAGGAACCATATACATGAGGATGTACACCCCCCCTCCCCCCCACCACCCCCCGCCGAGTACCGAATACTCCGTAATTTGAGGTCCGAGTACTGAATACTCCTTATTTTAGAGACCGAGTACTGAATACTATTTAGCACAAATTACATCATAGTTGATCATATTTCCTTTAGAAAATTTTAATAGGTGCATTTTCTTCTAGTCTATTTTCACCATTTTCTACTATCATACCTATACAAGATTACATATCTAAAACAAGAAAATCGGTAGAACCGATGGATTCTCAAAAATTAGACCTTTATTTACCTTTTATGATTTTTTTGTACATTTAAATGATAATATTTGGTTTTAAAAATACATTTTGTGAGTACTAAATACTAAATAGTGTGTTGTGCGAGTACTGCGTACCAGGCTCGTGCCTACTGAATACCGCCTAAAACGCCCTGAATACTGCGTACCAAAAGGGGGAGTTTCAGCCTCATACATGTTTATCCATTTAAGTAATAATTAATAGGGCACGTTCTCAGACTCCTATCTGTCTGGTACGGCCCCAAATAACATACACTGTGCTGATGGTCCGTTAAATAACATTCAGTTTAATTCTATCTTCACTTGAACTATATGTGGATGTTCCCCACAAGCCCGAGTATGAATACTCCTTCATGTTAGACCCGAGTACTGAATACTATTTTAACCCGGGCCGTGGGTACTGAATACTCTCTAAATTTGCCCTGAATACTGCGTACCAAAATGGGGTGGGGAAACAGCCCCCTATATGTCTATCCTTCATTCTTTTTCTTGTCTTGCGGTCAATTTCTCAAAGTACGCGTGCGCGCTGAGAGAGAGAGAGAGAGAGAGAGAGAGAGAAGAGAGAGAGAGAGAGAGAGAGAGAGGAGAGAGAGGACTCTTCCGTTCATGTGAGGACATTTATAAGTCAATATCCTGTGATGTAAGGACACACATGAGCGTGTGAGGACAGAGAGAGAAAGAGAAATCATACACCGATATTGATTTTAAATCGATAATCTAACTGAAGGGGAAAATATACCATAACTCTACTATTAAAATAGATTGTCATTTTATGACGTCACTGTGTGGATCACTGTGTATTGAATACACACACATGGTGTGTATTTCGAATACACACACATGATTGGGGATCGTGAACTGTGTTACAAGTAAGTGATAAATAATTTAACATTGTTTCAGTTGGGTGTGTGTGCGTGCGTGCGTGCGTGCGTGCGTGCGTGGCCTGCGTGCGTGCGTAAGTATGGGGTTGAACGTCGCTTTTAACAATCATTCGTCATCATATAATAACCTGTGGCAATGGGCTCAGTGCTCAACTTTATAGTGCTGCCACAACACATGATAAGTAAAGACGTATGTAATAAAAAATTAAATAATAATAATAATAAAACAAACCTGTTGATGGCTCTTCTCATCAAATAATTAGATAGCCATTTTCAAACAAGTTGTTTTGACCTTTGACCTCTAAGTGTGACCTGAAGCCACGGACCTGGATTTTGCGCGCGACACGTCGTCTTGTGGTGAGCACTTGTGCCAGGTTATATGAAAATCCGTCCAAGAATGTCGGAGTTATTAACCGGACACGAAAGCTCTTATTTTTACCTTTGACCTCTAAGTGTGACCTTGAACTTGGAGCCACGGACCTGGATTGTGTGCGTGACACGTCGTCTTGTGGTGGTGAGCACTTTTGCCAAGTTATTTGAAAATCCATCCAGGAATGCCAGAGTTGTTGACTGGACACGATTGTACGGACGGACTGACTGAAGGACGGACGGAGCGACTACTATATGGCACCCTTCGGGGGCATACAAATGCTTTGTTTTTTCAGACGACTTCAGTTTTTGATCCCTAAAATGTTCCCCTATATGTTTTTCAGATGGAGATGCAAAACGTTAAAGAGGCTCAAACAGCGATGAATACCCAACAACAAAAGAAATATTGTTGCAAAATATGTGATGCTGCCTTTGGAAAAAAATATAATTTGAATAGACATGAGAGGGAGAAACATACTGGTGTGAATGTACCAACCTTTATTTGTCAGATCTGTAAAAAAAGGTTTACCAGAAAATTTTGCTATGTACGTCACCATGAAATAATGCATCAAAGACTTAAACGTTGTTCTTGTGATGAATGTCAGGGTTCTTCAGCACACAAAGCACAACAACTACTGGGACACTTAAGAACATGTCATGGATATTCGAGACCAAAGTGCTCAGATTGCGAGAAGGAGTTCGAATTCCTGCACAACTTAAAGGCGCACCAGAAAGTGTGTAAACTTCCAACCCGCTTTACCTGCCCTACATGTAGGAAGACCTTTAAATTTAAAAGAAATATGAATGCTCATACATCTTTAAAACACAGTGAAACTGACGTCAGCTTTTTGTGTGACGCATGTGGCGAGTCATTCTCTCAAAAATCTTCATTCACAAGACATATGAAAAGGAAACATAGCATAAAAAACATCTCGTAGTGTCACTAGGTTGACGTTTATTTTTGTAGTTCTGGCATCATCTGTGATTGACTTTAATTAATCTGTGATTCGTATTTGTGATTAACTGTTACTATTTATTAACATTAGGTACTTAATTTGACTCATTTAATCGGCGTCAGATAGACCTGAATAACAGTGTACCCGTGTATGTGTCAGATAGACATGAATAACAGTGTACCCGTGTATGTGTCAGATAGACATGAATAACAGTGTACCCGTGTATGTGTCAGATAGACATGAATAACAGTGTACCCGTGTATGACTGAATAACAGTGTACCCGTGTATGTGTCAGATAGACATGAATAACAGTGTACCCGTGTATGTGTCAGATAGACCTGAATAACAGTGTACCCGTGTATGTGTCAGATAGACATGAATAACAGTGTACCCGTGTATGTGTCGGATAGACATGAATAACAGTGTACCCGTGTATGTGTCAGATAGACATGAATAACAGTGTACCCGTGTATGTGTCAGATAGACCTGAATAACAGTGTACCCGTGTATGTGTCGGATAGACATGAATAACAGTGTACCCGTGTATGTGTCAGATAGACATGAATAACAGTGTACCCGTGTATGTGTCAGATAGACATGAATAACAGTGTACCCGTGTATGTTATGATTCAGGAATTTCGTTATTGAACTTAATGGTTTAAAACAACATTCCTATTTATTTTCTTTATTTACTAACACTAATCCAAATGAATATTTTAAGTTGAAAACAAAAACAAACATTAAAAAAAAACTGTGACGGTGAGTTTTTTTTCTAAGTTTTTGAATTTGGTACAAATACTAACCATAAAGCAAAACTATATATATATATATATGTTTGGTATATTGTACACTGAAATATAACACTGTTCGCGAAATATGTTTGTTTAAACGCATAATAGGTTTATTCATACTTACTTATAGAAACAGTGGTTTTAAGAGTGTTGCTCACAAGTGATTTATAACCAATATACAATGTAACTTTTGACACTTATAATGTTTTAAAACTGTCTGCAAGTCAAGCAATTATATATACACGACTGTGTGTGTCCAGATCACTGTTATTATTGTTGTTCGTTAACTTGAGTGTGTCCAGTTCAAATTTATAAGAACAAGAATTGTTTTTTAGCTAGTTCATATTACTTTAGTTTCATTTTCCAATCACCACGAATTATCTCCAATAAAATATCAATCATTTGGCTTTAGTCTTCTTCGTCAAACCCATCACCACGACTTGTCTCCAATGAAATATCAATCATTTGGCATTATGTCTTCTTCGTCATACCCATCACCACGACTTGTCTCCAATACAATATCAATCATTTGGAATTATGTCTTCTTCGTCATACCAATCACCACGACTTGTCTCCAATAAAATATCAATCGTTTGGCATTATGTCTTCTTTGTCATACCCATCACCACGACTTGTCTCCAATAAAATATCAATCATTTGGAATTATGTCTTCTTCGTCATACCAATCACCACGACTTGTCTCCAATAAAATATCAATCATTTATCATTATGTCTTCTTCCTCATACCACAGACATATTAATAATGTTTTTTATTACATACCTCTTTGTTATTAGGTCTGTGCTCATACCCATCACCACGACTTGTCTCCAATAAAATATCAATCATTTGGCATTATGTCTTCTTCGTCATACCCATCACCACGAATTGTCTCCAATAAAATATTAATCATTTGGCATTAAGTCTTCTTCGTCATACACGCAAAACAATTGCAATGCGTCATTCAAATTAATGCCAACACGTTTAAAAGGAAGTAGGCCTACACGTGCTTCATTGATTCTTTACCCATAATGCGCTCTGATACGTGTTGGCTCATTGATACCAGCAAACGTGTATGCTTTCTCACGCTTGTGAGCTAGTCTTGCTCTGAATTTGGAGTTTAAGAAATGATCCCTGAAAGAATAACATTATATACTGCATTAAGCACGTCTAAGCGCTCACTGATCTGGTTTACGGATGGTGGTGGTGGTGGTGGTGGTGGTTACGGAAAGGTTGGGTATGGGTCGAAAAGTGTAGCTGCGGGCTAGAGGGTTGTCCCCATCAATATTTTGTTGTTTTCCTTCTTACATAGCATCTTGTGAGTTATGGTGCATTTTCAGAGATTGTCGTTCAATGCAATAATGAGCAACGCCCACGTTCGCTGGGTCCTGCTCCGTAAAGCATACTATATAAAAGATTAAACTTTGTACAGAGGGTGAGGGATGCGCACAGCTCTCGGCTGCACGGTGTAGGAACACCTACATTGCATAACCAGTGAAGAAATGTGTTATTTAAAGGGACACATGACCATCTTGATGTGTTAAAACCCCGCTGAGTCCCGCTAGTTTTTTTAACGATACTTGTACATGTGTATATAATTATGTATATGTGCAATAATTAATATTACTTATTAGAAAGTTCATAGCAAATTGTTTTGACTTATTACTCTATGTTGAATATATTGCACCTGAACTAGAATTAAACATTTGATAGACATTCTATATATAGCAAGCAGGTGGAAAGTCAAAATTATACTGAATTAATGAAATCGAGGTGCTAATTTAATGTTTCATACTGATTGCCGTGTGTCCCTTTAATGCAATTTAACTACCCATGGAGCTATGAAAAATGTTTCAATGCTGTTCTTCATCTGACGTCTGCACATTTAATATAACAACTTCAAATTCGCATGTTTGTTAAAACATTCAAGACATTAATTGAAACATCGGTGGAACGCTGTCTGTGCTTTATTCGCAGGAGGGCTCATATTCCGCGAAAAGGCAGAACAAGAAGGCGTGGTTAGCCTACGACACCTTATACATACACGGTGTTCCGGTCCGTGATGGCAACGTCGCCGGCACACAAGTTCCTGCTGGTCGAGATTAACGACGCGATGAGGGTGGACTTTCTGTTCTCTCATGGAACGTTAATGGGCTTAATCGGTCCAGATTAGAAGATATTCATTTTATTAATAAACTCTCTTATTATGATATCATATTTCTCTACGAATCATGGGGTAGTAAAAACTCAGTTTCACATTGACGGTTATAAATGTTATAATTTGTACAGAAAATTTCAAAATCGCCGGTCTAAACGTTGTAGCGGTGGTATAGCTTTATACATTAAGAATAGCATTTCCTGGGGTATACATATTGTACAAAACCATTTTGACACGATTGTTTGGTTGAGGCTCGATAAAACATTTTTTTTAATATAAGAGATGATATATTTGTAGCAGGCGTTTATATATGGCCTGAAAATTCACCTGCTTACCATTCTATTACTGACGATTTATTTGATTTGTTGCAGATTGATATAATTATTTATGTATCGTATTGGAACGCGAGGGTCGGTAATGGGGACAAAAAAGATTATATCGTGTGTGATCGATTCGTTGATTTTATTGACAGTGATATGTACTGTTCAGACGTTCCAATCGACCGGATATCTATGGACTCGGTACACAACAACAACGGGATTAAACTCCTAGATCTATGTAAGTCCAATTGCCTACGGCTTGCAAACGGACGGCTCGGTAATGACTTTAATTCAGACTGCTATACTTATGTATGTACTAACGGTTCAAGCGTTATTGATTATCTGTTAGTGCGGGAGCATGATTTTAATATAATACACAATTTTAAAGTCGAACCATTTAATGAATGGTCGGACCACGCTCCTATTTCATTTGATATTCTAAGTAATACACTTCGCGAAAATGATGATGATTTCTATGAACGAATACGAATACGTTGGGAGAATGACCTGCGTGATGACTTCAGGCGTGGTCTTATTGCGCAACTACCTGCGCTTAACACTATTACAAATAAAACCAATTTTAATAGCAAAAATGAAGTCTATTTGTGTATTGAACATTTTACAAATGTTACGAAAAGCGTTGCAGAGCCATTATTTTGCAAACATGAGATTGTATATAATAAACCACGTGTTAAAGGTGCTTTATGTAATAAAGCCGAATGGTTTGATACTGAATGTATTCATATGTAAAAGCTATGAATACATATAATATGCACAAAGCGATATTTATAAACATATTGTTAAAAAAAAGAAACGTCGTTATGAATGTATATATATATATTTTATTTATTAAAGTGCAACCTGTTTACAACAATCTACATGTAATACAACATTAAAGCAATATTAGTTAAACAGCCAGCCTGCAGAGGCTTACGAAGCACTATCATTTTAACAAATTATGTTCATTGAGTGTTTATTTCATTGCCATCTTCCTGGCAATATTAACTGTTACAAACGTTCGGTTTAACCAACGTATTACTCAGTTGATTGAAACTCTGTTATTGAAGATGGGCTATGAAAGAGACTCAATACTGAACTTAGTTTATATTTATTGGAATAACAAGGCCATGGCTTCAGCATAATATAACAAGAAACATAATGTGCATAACAAATGTGCAGTCACGATATTTATAACAATTTGAAAAATGGTCATAGCTCCGACCAAGTTTTGAAGTGAATGTACTCAATGAACCCTGGGACCAGATGTTCACAAAGCCAGATATTTAAAATTTACTTGCTTTCCTTCAAATGTTCTCGTAAAATAATTACTACACACTGCTGTGACCGCGACATACTGCCAACCCTGTGGAATATCCACCGCTGAAGCCACGACAATAGGATTAATATTCTTAGGACTTCACATCTGTATTAGGATACGCTGTGCCCAAACCGCCATTTCTCGAGTAATGTAACTGAAATGTATATAAAACTGGCAAAGCAAAACAGAACAATAATATGCATAGGTAATAAAATGAGGGTATGGGAGAGAGGGTATTTTTCATAAATGAACACGACACATGCTAAACTTTGCAATTTACATCTGATACCACCTGCAGAAAATGGCCGCATTTTTAGAGACAGATAATTGGTGTAGCGTACGATTTACACACTCATTAATAAACCAAAAACAAATAAGCAGGATTGCGAAAATTGTTTATGAAAATTATCAATCCCACTTAAATAAAAGGATTTATGTCGATGAACGACAAATCCCATTATTGAAGATGGGCTATGAAAGAGACTCAATACTGAACTTAGTTTATATTTATTGGAATAACAAGGCCATGGCTTCAGCATAATATAACAAGAAACATAATGTGCATAACAAATGTGCAGTCACGATATTTATAACAATTTGAGAAAAAATGGTCATAGCTCCGACCAAGTTTTGAAGTGAATGAAAACTGTACTCAATGAACCCTGGGACCAGATGTTCACAAAGCCAGATATTTAAAATTTAGTTGCTTTCCTTCAAATGTTCTCGTAAAATAATTACTACACACTGCTGTGACCGCGACATACTGCCACATGCCACAAAAGGTGACAGAGGCACCACGAGAGGCACCGCCATTAAAATGGGGGAAGCAGAGCACAGCAGTGAAAAGAACAAGTTAGTCCTCAAATGGAGGTATGGCTGACGCACTTCACAATCGAAGAGATTTGTCTCGCCAACAACAACATTCATCATATGACCCAAATATGGTCGACAACATTCAACAAATGACCCAAATATGGTCAATGACCCAAATATGGTCATTTATAACATTAACAGTCACCCAAAAGTGGCTTGCAACCCAAATTGGTTAGCATACAAAATTGCCAAAATACAAATAAATTTATTTTCAACAACAAAATGGGTTATGACCCAAACTGGGTAAAGCACTATATTGCCAACCACATAGTAACCCATAAGGGGTTAACTTAAAAGTTTAAAATTGATGAAGGATAAGCAGATAACCTTATATAGAGGTTATACATATATGCCAAAAAAGTGACTGCACATCAACAATAATTTTAATTCATTTTATTAAAGCCACGGGCCGTTTTTAGAAACTAAAGGCGAATTTCTGGCATCTGTACTTCAACAATTTCGGGATATCTAATATATCCACCATTCATTCAAAAACCTCTGTTGCAACTTGACTATTTACCCTAAATCTGACTTTGTCCAAAGCTTTATGGGACTTTTCATTTCCATAATATAAGCGTAGTAAAATCTGCGACCAAACAATCTTAACTTCAGAAATTAAGTCGTTTATGTCATGTAGTGTTTTAATAATACTTTTCCTTAATTTATCTGAGGGTACTTGACCAATGTCATTGCCTTCCACATGCAATACCAATATATGTTGTCGGTCCTCAAGAGATAACAACTTTAATGTCTTCAACACTTGGCACCAAGTCATTGAAGTGAATTTAAGATACAGATCACCATGCATAGAAGTAAATTTATAGTCGGTAAAAACGAATTATGTGTTTCAATAAAAAATCTGTTTCAATGTTCATTCTGTTCCATAATGGCATCCAACCACAGGTAGACACCTCTGCAACCCATTAATTAAATTCAATGTTACAATTAACTTTAGCTTTTGAATGACCACCTATGTAAATAATTATTTATTCAAGAAGACTAGGACTCGGACTCGAGCATTTCCAAATTTACAAATACATTCTATTATGTCCTTTGACTATAAACTAGGAATATGTATCCTTTTCAAGTAAACTGGCCCACGTGTTAAAGGTTGAATGCAAAACTATTGCATCTTCATATAAATGAAGGAGACGTAATTGCGATTGACTTTGATTGACTGAATGCCATTGAAAACCTCATTTAAAGCAGCTTTCCTACCAACAACAGCCACATTGTACAAGGTATATACATCGGTTCCAAAGCCACTGATGACAAGGTATATATATAACATACAAATTTTTAGTAATCCAAACTCTAGCCAGCCAGGCTAAACCCTAAAACTGGAGTGTCGAAATGTTACCAACTCACAACCCACATTCAATCACGGGTATTTTAAGAACCCGTGAATAACAACCACCCTCAACAGGCACATACCGCTCACCACACGACCTGAACATCTGGATAGTGTTGACAAATATTTCTATTTTGTGCCTTCAAGAACACCTTACTTGGTTTATAAATGCCTCCCTTTATTCGGAGACAGTTATTAAAAGGAGGTTTAAAGGTTTTATATATATAATTGATGCGACAAGTGTTTTAATTTTTTTAATTTGGGTCATGCATAGAACGGGTCATGCATAGAACAGTTTTACTTCGAGTAGGACATAGCATAGAAGTGCTTATTATAGTTTAGTGACCATGCACAGAACTCAGTGCTATATATAGGGTAGGGACAATCCCAACTGGAATAATACATTCATTACGTCATATCGGTTAAAAGGCGGAGGGACAATAAACCTGTGCACTACACCCACACACACACACACACACACAAATTAAATAGATACCGGTGCCATTTGATATGCCTTGTTTAACAATGACAGGATAAATAATACTCATCGAACCAATGGAATAGCCATGAAATAAACCATATGAAAAGCATCTGAATTCTTCCAAGGTCTTGGAAAATGGAACGCCACTTATAAATCCATTGTCAATGTATCAACCAGTTCTGGGGATCTATTCCCAAATTCTACACCAAATATTTTGGATACATCTGACATTCGCAATGTTTGAAATGTCGCTTTGTGACTTATGTGTAACTTGTATAACTGTAAGAAATGAAACATTACATACAATACCAACACTGGGCCTCTATGACCTGTCCACAACATCACGCCCGGTACACCCACTTTCTTGTGAGGAACTTTTGACTGGTCATAAGTCAACTTGATAGTGACACAAACTGAAATATAAGGCAAAGTCTTTGAGAGAATGAAATAAAAGAAAGCCTGAATAAGTGACAGGTATCCAATTATAAGTAAGCAGCATCTGCAAATACACCAGTATACAAAACAACAGCCACTATAATGAAAACAACCCTGTACACAAACAAATAAATGTGTAAAGTGGATCGCTAGACAAATAACACTGGACCTTTTATAACCCGTCTTATTAGCAGCAGCAGTCAGCAGCAGCAAGTTAAAAATTTGCTGAAATCCACAAAAACTGTTGAGGTATACTTAACAGACATTTGTTGAGAGAACCTATTGCAGAAACACTGCAATTACTGTCAACAACCACAATTTCATCATCAGCCCTGGAGAGTGAATAATAGCAGCAGAAGTTAAATGTAAAGGGCACAACGACGACCATAACATCAATGGCCAACATAATGGCTTGATTCAACATTAATTTTCATTAACAACATGGTGACAAACAGGGTATTTATATAAATTGTTTTCATAATAGTTTCATGATCAGCCCTGGAGAGTGAATAATAGCAGAAGTTAAATGTATAGGGCACAATGACAACCATAACATCAATGGCCAACATAATGGCTTGATTCAACATTAATTTTCATTAACAACATGGTGACAAACAAGTTATTTATATAAATTGTTTTCATAATAGTTTCATGATCAGCCCTGGAGAGTGAATAATAGCAGAAGTTAAATGTATAGGGCACAACGACAACCATAACATCAATGACCAACATAATGGCTTGATTCAACATTAATTTTCATTAACAACATGGTGACAAACAAGTTATTTATATAAATTGTTTTCATAATAGTTTCATGATCAGCCCTGGAGAGTGAATACTAGCAGCAGAAGTTAAATGTATAGGGCACAACGACAACCATAACATCAATGGCCAACATAATGGCTCGATTCAACATTAATTTTCATTAACAACATGGTGACAAACAGGGTATTTATATAAATTGTTTTCATAATAGTACTTAAAGAGCATTATCAGAAGCAAGTTATCATTGACATCATCCTCATAATGACACCAGAGTTGTATTTACTTATTTAGTGTTATAATGTGTATAGCTCTACTAAATCAGTGATTAAAGGGTCACAGGGCAATATTTTTTCATTTTTATTTTTTATTCAAAGTAGCCCCACAATTTATTAATCCAGTATCATTTGGACTTAGAAGTTGCTTGCATGTTTCTTATTATTATGCCATGTTTAAATATATAATTGATGCAATATAATCAACAGTTAGTAATATCAACTTTTTATTTATTTATTTTTTATTTATTTATTTTTATTTTTATTAACCTAACTGACTTAAAGCCATAATTTATTAACCCGATTGACTTAAAGCCATAATGAAGTAGAACACAAGTCCTGTTTCCGTAAGGGTTGCATCATCTGTTCCGTCAGCCACAACTTGCCATCCACCATTAACCGTATCGCTTGCAGATTCCGACTACGACTCGCACTGTTTCTTCTGTAACAATGTGTAGCCAATCCACCATCTCAGACGTCAGTTGTTTAACGATCTTCTCACGAACTCTGGAGATACCACCAGCTCCTGCTGTCCTTATCTATTTTGCTGATAGGTTCATCCAGTTCCTGCGTCCTGAGTCATCATCGGCCCCCTGGACTGCTTTACGGCAAATATGGCTCTGTGACTGTAGTTTTAGGCATACTGTATTTCTGAAATAAATTGCTAAAATATTGAATCCTTGCACACTACATTAAATAAAACTTTTTATTCACTGTCATATTTAATCCAGTGTTCAATCCTTGCCTTGGCCATGCAATTTAAATTAATCTGTGTTGCTTAGTACTGGTTCCACCCAGGAAGCCAATTTAAGTTGCAAGAACAGGTTTCCCAATCGATCGAAATTAATAATTTAAAATAAAGTTAACAAAGAAAGAATTCTTCTTCTTCTTCTCGGTCATATTTAATCCAGTGTTCAATCCTTGCTTTGGCCATGCAATTTATTCCTGAGCAAGGGACTTAATCCATGTTGCTTAGTACTGGTTCAACCCAGGAAGCCAATTTAAGTTGCAAGAACAGGTTTCCTAATCGATGTAAATTAATAATTTAAAGTAAAGATAACAAAGAAAGAATTCTTCATCTTCTTTTTCTATGCCCAAATGCACCCCTGGCACTTCTTCCTGGCAGGTGCCCCTTTTCCCTGTGCCTTAGATGGTCCTTTACTCGCATACGGGCTCTTCGGCGGTCTTGCGGATTGTCGCTTATGCATCTTGTATTACTGAAATAAACCGCTTAAATATAAACACCTCACATTTACATTTCAAATGCCAACACATAGCATTCACATTATTATCGGTAGATATATAAATAGTGTTAAGCAAATATATTTGTCTTATTACTAATGGTTGATTAGAATCAATATCACGCTAATAATATCCTAAACATACTATGGCATGAGAAAAACCAATGAAAACTTCACTTTTCATTTAATTACCTGAACTGGTTTTATAAATCAAGACTCAAATGCGTGAAATTTACACACTCATTAATAAACCAAAAACAAATAAGCAGGATTGCGAAAATTGTTTATGAAAATTATCAATCCCACTTAAATAAAAGGATTTATGTCGATGAACGACAAATCCCATTATTGTATAACTGTTCCTTGTATAGTTATAATCAGTTCCTATATAATGATTTCACAGCATGGAATAATGATTCTACTTTATATATAGTTAAATGACAGTTAAGAGTGTATCATGCATAAATACGCCTTTAATCACATTTAACACACACAGTTATTGTTCTGTCTTAGCGTTTAAGTAGTTCGATACGTTCATCAAATGCTTCAATCAAAAAGTTTGCTAATATTTTACAATCTACATTTTTCATTATATTGTTGAAAACATCAGTGTCACTACCAGTTCCACCAATATCGCCTAAATGTTTATTTCGAAGCTCGTGGTAATATTTACACGTTACCAGGATGTGCGTTTCATCTTCAACTTTCCCTTCATCACACGTTTTACATAGCCTGTTCTCAATCGGTACTTGGGGGCGTCTGTATCGACCGAGCTCAACAGCGAGGGGGAAAACACCACATCTGAAACGAGCAATGGCTGATCGCTGTTTAAACGACAACTGCCTGTCTAAATAGTGTTCTCGTGTATAGTCGGTTTTAAACTGTTTATAAGTCCTTAGTTTTGGTGAGTTTATCACATCAGCTTGCCAATTCGTAGTGAGTTTTTGTTTCAACTTTGTTTTGACAATATTTAATAAATAACGAAGAGACACATTTTTAACGATGTCAATTTCAAAAAAGTTGACAATGTTGCATTCATCTAGTATGACTTTCAAATCTGAACACCAAGTGTCTCTTAAATGTACAGTGTTGTTAATGTCCCACGTTAACACACGATGGGCTATTCGATTTGGCGGTAACCTTGCCAGTCTGTGCCATAAACGAACTATGTCGCAGTGTCGTCTTAACCGTGGACTGTCCCACCCTGTATCTCCATCTAGAGCCGCCAATGACGTTTGCCTTCCCACACCGAGAAATGTTCAAATGGCTTTGTGTTGCAGCCTGTCCAGATCATCGTATTGTTTATAGCCCCACACACCTGCAGCATAATCGGTGACCGGAATAACTGTACTATTATATAGTTTTTCGTAAGTGTTAAAATTAAATCCCTTGTTTGCAAAATGCTTGGCCGTAACAATTAACAATATTGAACGCCTACGTCATTGCAAACCTAGAGATTTCTGGAAGCATTTTTCAAAGAAAAAGAAATCTTCGCAATGTGATATAAGTACGCATGAGTTTTTTAATTATTTTTCTACTATAAATATGGATCTTCCTGATGTTGTCAATGAAGGTGCGGAGGCTTTCTGTAATAATCACGATTTTGACGATAATGATGGTATTTTTGATGAGCTAGATGCACCAATAACTGTGCGTGAAATAGAATTTATTATACACAATTTAAAAAAAAAAAATCATTTACAGGTGATCAACTGCTTAACGAATATTTTATAGAAGCATCAGATATTCTATTGCCACATCTAGTAGATATTTTTAATGGTATTTTAAATACAGGACTATTCCCAGAGCAATGGATGGAAGGTATTTTAGTCCCGTTATTTAAGAAAAATGACCCAAGTAACGTTAACAATTATAGAGGTGTTACCCTTTTTAGCTGTTTCTCAAAAATATTTACTGGTATTTTAAATAAAAGGGTGTCGGACTGGGCCGAAGGAAATAATGTTATAAGCGATGCTCAATTTGGTTTTAGAAAACATCGCTCTACTACTGATGCAATATTTGTGCTTAATGCCATTGTTAGTAAAATCCTTAATGAATGGTCGCCTAGCGTGTGCCTTCATAGATTTTAAAAAGGCATTTGATAGTATTTATCGCAACGGGCTCTGGTATAAACTATAACTTAGGTTTAAGGGGTACACTTCTACGAGTAATTCGTGGTATGTATTCTAAAGTTAAAGCCCGCGTGAGAGACTGTAAAACATATTCGGACTATTTTGAGTGCTCGGTTGGCTTAAAACAAGGGGAGGTAATGTCTCCGATATTATTTTCACTATTTCTAGAAGATATAGAACTATTTTTAATGAATGATGTTAATTCTGGTATAAATATTGATGATATTTTTTTTATTCTTATGTTATTTGCCGATGACATGGTGATAGTAGGTAAATCACTGAACGACCTCCAAAAAAAGTTTAGATCTTCTACATTCTTATTGCAGTAATTGGGGACTACAAGTAAATCCCGATAAAACTAAATTTGTTGTTTTTAGAAAACGAGGTCCAATCAAAAATGACGAAAAATGGACTTACGGTAATATACCAATGGAAACGGTAGACAATTTCAATTATCTTGGTACTGTCTTTAATTATACAGGTAATTATAATTTAAACCAAGAAACATTAGCTGGTAAAGGTTTAAAAGCACTAAATACTTTACTTGTTAATATACGTAACTATTCACTGAAACCTAGTACAATATGTCAGCTATTTGATGCCTTCCTTAGCTCTATATTAAATTATGCTTGTGAAATATGGGGATTTAGTAAAAGTAAAGAAATTGAAAGAATTCACCTAAAGTTCCTTAAATCTTTGTTGCATGTAAAACAATCTACTTGTAATGCTGCTATATATGGTGAGTTATGTAGATATCCTATGTATGTTAATAGATATGTCCGTATTGTTAAGTATTGGTGCAAAATTGTTAGATCTGACAATATTATTTTACAACTTTTGTACAAGTCATTAACATTCGACTGTCATAGGGGTAAAACTAATTGGGTTTCTCGTGTCAAAACATTGTTAAATGATACCGGTTTTTCTGATGTATGGAACAACCCAGATGGTGTTAATTTACTTACTTTTCATCTTTTGTTCAAGCAAAGAATAATCGATCAATGTGTTCAATCATTGTATACTACTGTTAATAACAGTCGATCTTTGTGTACATACAGACTATTTAAGACCACTTTCAATTTTGAGTATTATCTAGATAAAATACCACAGAAATTTCGTATTGCACTTACTAAGGTAAGACTGTCTTCGCATCAACTGCGGATTGAAACAGGTCGTTATATTAACAGAATCGACCATGATCAACGCTACTGTTTAATTTGTAATTCTGGTGATCTAGAAGACGAATACCACTTTATTTGTATATGTCTAGCATACACTGACATTCGAAAACAATATATTAAATCATGTTACTTTGTTAGTCCAAGCGTTTTTAAATTTATTAAGCTAATGCAGTCTGTTCTCAAAACTTTGTAAATTTGTATATCAAGCGACAATTATTCGACAAAACATCGTTAATCGTCATGAAAATGTACTGTAAATCTCACTTAAAGTAAATACTACACCATCTTTTGCACATCTATATGCTTTAACGTTCTTCATGATATTTCAATATGTATATATGTACATACATACACATTGCATTGTTCTATTTTTTTCAATGTACTTAATGTTTGTATATCTTTTTCGTATAAATCATGTTTTGCTCACTGCCTTATGTCTATGCACATACTTATCATGACTGACTGTTGTATATAATATTATTCATTGTATCACGTAACAAGAAACATTGTAATGTTTACGTTACTTAATAAAGAATTTTGAATCTTGAATCTTTATTCAAAAGAAGACATACCGAATAATGCCCAATATGTGCCTATTATTCCCCTGCCGGTTCTAAGCTTGGGGTATCCTAGGGTTTACCTTCCGCTTGCGATTATGTATTAACACATTGGAATATGTTTATGAAAGCCGGCGATATTTTACGTCCTGTTAACACATCATGTTAGGTTATAATCGGACGGCAACATCAAACAGAGATGACATGAAGGATAACGTGCCTAAACCAGGGAGCGGGTCAGAGGTATGTATTCTCAGTTGCAAAAGAATCTGGACACTTTGAAATTTTTACATTACACCCTATCCTCTTTATCAAGTGACAGTCCCTTAATGCTTCGACCTATTGAAAAACAAATGACAACATGATATTGGCAATGTAATGATAACAACTTTGGTACCAAACATGGCATATTCATTTTGGAATTTGTCAATTTAATTCTAAAATAACTTTATACAATTACCAAAACTCAATGTCCAGTTTCTTTTGCAACTGGATATAGCTATTAAGCTGGGGGTCTTGTCCACTAAGCTATCGAGGCAGCTAGGACCCAGTTTTTAGCTCTACTGGCCAACGGCCAGCAGAGCTTATGGGATGGTGTGTTGTCCGTCTTCCGTCGTCCGTCCGTCGTCCGTTAACTTTTCTTCAAACGACTTCTCCTCAGAAACCGCTTGGCTAATTTTGACCAAACTTCACATGGATGATCCTTAGATGAATGCTTGTTAGATTTGTTAAAATTAGGTCAGCGCTACATCCAAGATGGCTGCCATTACCATATATGGTCGAAACCTTAAAAAATATTCTTCTCCAGAACCGCTGGACAGATTTCAACAGTTTTTCTTTTAAAATGATCGCCAACGCCTAGACTATCAAGATTTTTCAAATAAAGTCCCCGGGGTCAAAAATTGCCGTGCCCCGGGGGTCCAAAATTTGTATATTGAGGTTTTGCATGTTTTTCATATAGACATGTAGGAAACAACTTTAAAAAATCTTCTTCTCTAAAACCACAAGGCACAGAGCTCTCATGTATTACATGTAGCATCAGCTTATGGTCCTCTACTAAGTTTATTCAAATGGTGACCCTGGGGTCAAATTTGTCCCCGCCCCGGGGGTCACAGTTTTACATAGACTTATATAGGATTTTTTTTTAAAAAATCTTCTTCTCAGAAACTACAACAGCCAGAGGTTTGATATTTTGCATTTACTATAAGCTTATGGTCCTTTACCAAGTTTGTTCAAATGGTGACCTTAGGGTCACATTTGGCCCCGCCCCAAGGGTCACATGTTTTACATAGACATGTATAGGGAATTCTTCAAACGACTTCTCCTCAGAAACCGCTTGGCTAATTTTGACCAAACTTCAAATGGATGATCCTTAGATGAATGCTTTTTAGATTTGTTAAAATTAGGTCAGCGCTACATCCAAGATGGCTGCCATTACCATATATGATCGAAACCTTAAAAAATCTTCTTCTCCAGAACCGCTGGACAGATTTCAACAGTTTTTCTTTTAAAATGATCGCCAACGCCTAGACTATCAAGTTTGTTCAAATAAAGTCCCCGGGGTCAAAAATGGCCGTGCCTCGGGGGTCCAAAGTTTGTATATTGAGGTTTTGCATGTTTTTCATATAGACATATAGGAAAAAAGTTTAAAAAATCTTCTTCTCTGAAACCACAAGGCACAGAGCTCTCATGTATTACATGTAGCATCAGCTTATGGTCCTCTACTAAGTTTGTTCAAATGGTGACCCTGGGGTCAAATTTGTCCCCGCCCCGAGGGTCACAGTTTTACATAGACTTATATAGGATTTTCTTTTAAAAAATCTTCTTCTCGGAAACTACAATAGCCAGAGGTTTGATATTTTACAATTATTATAAGCTTATGGTCCTTTACCAAGTTTGTTCAAATGGTGACCCTGGGGTCACATTGGTCCCGCCCCAAGGGTCACATGTTTTACATAGACATGTATAGGGAAAAACTTAAAAAATCTTCTTCTCTGAAACTGCAAGAGCCAGAGGTTTGATATTTTACAATTATTATAAGCTTATGGTCCTTTACCAAGTTTGTTCAAATGGTGACCCTGGGGTCACATTGGTCCCGCCCCAAGGGTCACATGTTTTACATAGACATGTATAGGGAAAAACTTAAAAAATCTTCTTCTCTGAAACTGCAAGAGCCAGAGGTTTAATATTTTGCTGTTGCTATAAGCTTATGGTCCTTTACCAATTTTGTTCAAATGCTGACCCTGGGGTCACATCTGGCCCCGCCCCGGGGATCACAGTTTTACATCAATGCTTGTTTTACATTTTTTAATTTCTTTATTTTTTATTTTTTTATTTTCTTTTTTTTTTATTATTATTTTTTTTTTTTTTTTTTTTTTTATTATTTTTTTTTTAATATTTTTTTTTTCATTTCTTTTTTTTTTTATTTTTTTTTATATATATATTTTTTTATTTTTTTTTTTTATTTTTTTTTTTTTTTTTTTTTATTTATTTTTTTTTTTTTTTATTTTTTTTTTTTTTTAATTTTTTTAATTTTTTAATTTTTTTATTATCTATTCTGGCCAACATGGAAAACCAGCCAGATCGGACCAGTAGTGACGGAGTTATTGCTCTTGATATAGTTAAAAATGCTATATTTTGCCTCTTTAAGACGATAGTCACTCGCTTCATTGATGTCATAAGAGCCATATTAGCCAGTAGAGCGTCCACAGGCCCTCTTGGGCCTCTTGTTTCTATATTGCACTGCTGGATCATTCGATTGTGGATTAAATATAACAACGGGAACTGAACAGATCACATAATTCTGATATGCTTTCAATACAATTATCCCACTTTTAACCCTTTTAAGATGTGCAATCCATCGTGTTAACACTGTGAAATATTTTAACGAAATATAGCATATACCTAGGGAATTAATAATACGGGACTAATAAAACGGGACTAATGCACATATCACTGTTTTATTCTATCAAGTACAGTATGGCCACCTGCTGGTCATTCTTTATTTGTTTTGTTTTTACCAGTATTCACGTTTTGGATCTTTTGATTGTGAAACCGGTAGTGGAAGTTTATTGTTATATTATGTACACTGATTGAGACTTGTTTTATGATGTTAATAATTCAGGATGGATAGACGCGGGTGACACCAACCAGGGGCGTAGCGTGACCAAAATCTCAATTACACACGGGGGTAGGTGCGTGAGGGGGTTAAAAAATAAACGCTCGTACGTGACTTCTGGTGCATTTTAGGGTCAGGATGAAAGATTTAAATCCTGTCGAAAATACCATTATTCCTTAACATTTCATTCACCTTAGAACTGAGAAGTATGGTATAATGATTTTTGCGTTTTTCGAGTTTTTATGTTTTGAGCCTTCGTTTGAAAAGTTTACTCACGTGAGTAAATGAGTATGGCACGCTACGCGCCTGCCAACCATAAATGCCTAGTATGTTTAGTCGACGCAATGTCAGTAATTGCTACTGTACTTATGACACCCCTATTTTGTGGAGGGCGGACATATTGTTTTTGTGCTGTCTGTCCGTCTGTCTGTCTGTCTGTCGTCTGTATGTTACAAACTTTGTCCGGACTAGTTCTCCTAAAACCCTGAACGGAATTCAACGGAACTTTGCAGGGATGATCAGTACCAAGCCTAGCTGCGCATCGTCACCGTGTTTCAGTTGAATGATTTTGGCGGAGTTATGGCCTTTCAAAGGGGTTAATACAAAATCTTTGTCCGGACTAGTTCTCCTTAACACCTGGCCGGATTTCAACGAAACTTTTAAGGGATGATCAGTACCAAGCCTAGCTGCGCATCGTCAGCGTGTTCCGGTTAAATGAGATTTGCGGAGTTATGACCCTTTAAAGGTTTTAATACAGACTAGTTCTCTTGATCTCCCTGGCCGGATTTCAACGAGTTTGAAATTACCTTGGTACAATACAATCAATATGTCGTCGAGCTCTACACTGACATTCAGGTTACACCGACTCGGCTGAAACTTCTGACTGGCTTGATGCAGATGGTATGACTGGCAATGGATAGGCAGCATCTCTCTTGTTTCTGATGTGAAAGGACCTGAACATTTTGAAAGATATATTAACATCCACACCTTCATATTAATTTAATATCTCAGCATTGCTATAGTTTACAATGCAACCAATTGTGATAGAAATACTTTTGATAAATAATCGTACATAAACTCATAGCCGAGCACTCGGCAGACGGAGAAATAAAAATATTACTAAAACAAACAAAACAACAGGCAACTGCTTACTGAAAACTAAATATAACATTTTATTGAAAGCAGACTTAAACGTAAAACGTCAAAGTGTGTGACCTTGAACTTGTTGTCGCAGGTGATCGGGAATACGACGGAATGTTTTTGTACAATGTTAGTAATCAACAAATAAAATATGAAAGTAATTCTTGAAAGAATTTTGAGAATATGAGCAAAAACGACGGACGAACGAACGAGCGAACAAGGCCAAAACAGTATAGCCTCTACCAATATTGGCGGTTGCATAATATGGAATCATTCTTATACAATCGTGGTTACTTGATGAATGGTTGAATGGTGTTTTACGTCATTTTCAGCATATTTTAGGATATATATGAGGGTCTGTTTTTTCGTGGTGGTGGCAGACCATTTTTCCTGAGAAGAGCCAGTACTGTATACCTCCCGCATTCATACATAAGACTCGACAATTTCTCACATGTCGAGCTCCCAGTGGGATTCGAACCCGCAGAGGTGAGAGGCGAGAAGGCAAACAATGTCTGCTTACCAGAATTACACTATAATAAGTTATTTAAAAGTCGAATAACGTGACAGCATATGTAATAGGCGGACGCCCCCACCACCCCTCCTCTCATATGTTTTATCAGATCAAAGTATATTTTGGACTCCCCAATAATTGAACATGACATTGAGTAATGACCACACAAATCAATCAAGTGCACACATTAATTTTTTCGGCTTTACCCTATCCCATCCCCAACCGCACAATTCAAAACGCACCTACGCCTATGCTTTTGTATTTTCATATATACATTGGCATACTGCAAACTGAAGAAATTAGTCTATATACCTGTCATCCTTCATTTGTAGAGCTGTGGCTGCCGTGAAGTCAGATATGTGTTTTTCTACACCGGCTGTTGTCAACACATCTTGGCTCCATGGGTCCATTTCTTGCATGGTACTGAAAAACGATTCTGAACACAAGGTGTACGGTGCTCTGACCCAGTACGATCCATATTTTGATAAAGCATACATCAACAACTTCGTTGCTTGTTCTTAACCCTTCACACAAAATAAAGGACAGTCTCTTGATTTTAGAAAGAACCACGCCAAAGTCAACACCCTCTTTCAGCCAATTAATTAAATCCATGCGTATTTTACATTTGTCTAAAGCAGGGATTTCCGGATCATCTTCAGCAACAAACAACCCTTCTCGAATTTTACGACAGAATTTGGATTATGTTACATATCCATTTTCAAGCATTATTTCCTCGACTTCCGAAGTAAAGAAACTTCTTGCTAGTTTCTCCTTCATTTGGTCCATTGTTTTTCCTAATCTCTGAAACCTCAAGTACCGCTGAATTAAGAACTTTAGGATTGATTTCAGCTACTGTCGTCCATGCCTTTTTTAATATTTCTTGAACTTTGTCCAAACAAATTTCTTCCAAGGTGAGTTTTGTCATATACGCCGATCTCAAAGTCACCTGTTTACTTGTTGATATCTGGAACATAGTAAGGCTCCAGCATACTACCAAGGCATTCCTTGTTCATATCTGGAATATAGTAAGGCTCCAACCTACCATCAAGGCATTCCTTTTTGATATCTGGAACATAGTAAGGTTCCAACCTACCATCAAGGCACTCCTTGTTGATATCTGGAACAAAGCAAGGCTCCAGCATACTACCAAGGCATTCCTTGTTGATATCTGGAACATAGTCAGGCTCCAACATACTATCAAGGCATTCCTTGTTGATATCTGGAACATAGTAAGGCTAAAACCTACTATCAATGCATTCCTTGTTGATATCTGGAACATAGTCAGGCTCCAACATACTATCAAGGCATTCCTTGTTGATATCTGGAACATAGTAAGGCTCCAGCATACTATCAAGGCATTCCCTGTTGATATCTGGAACATAGTAAGGCTCCAACATACTATCAAGGCATTCCTTGTTGATATCTGGAATATAGTTAGGCTCCAACATACTATCAAGGCATTCCTTGTTGATATCTGGAACATAGTAAGGCTCCAACATACTATCAAGGCATTCCTTGTTGATATCTGGAATATAGTAAGGCTCCAACATACTATCAAGGCATTCCTTGTTGATATCTGGAACATAGTAAGGCTCCAGCATACTATCAAGGCATTCCTTGTTGATATCTGGAACATAGTAAGGCTCCAGCATACTATCAAGGCATTCCTTATTGATAGCTGGAACATAGTAATGCTCCAACATACTATCAAGGCCAATAACTGCTACAGGTTCACTGTAATGACCTTCTTCCAACCACTATTTCACTCTTTCGGGCCAAATGAAGTTACTGAAAGAAATGTTTAGAGCCTTTTTGGGGTAGGTCTTTTTCAGTACAGCCCGATTCGCAAGAGTTTTCAGTGAAGGTTCAATGTAATTTTTCTTTTGTCGAGGCCTTTCTTCAAGCTGAGAACCATCTCCTATTTCTTTAGACATGTGGTGAACAAGTTCACTCTTTGTTAATCCTGCGTGTCTTGTAGTTTGACTGTCAGTGAAGTGTTTTCATTTACTGGGTTAAAACTTGTCTTCACTCAACAACGGCTATCTATGCGATTGTTTATTTAAAGTATGTGGTAGACAAACTAAGTTAAAGAAACTTTATCTAAAATAATTTAAAAAATAAAAATAATTCACGAGTATCAATCACATTATTTATTGGTGAAATATAAGTACTCGCACACAACACTATATTTTACTTTTTAAATTACTTCATTGTTTTTGGTTTCACATTATTTAAATATGTATCTCACTGAGTTTACAGAACTCCGGATATGACAACATGATCCTCGTATTGTCATATTTGTGTAAATATGCATGCACATTTTCTTATTTCAGATATCAATTTAAAATTGGTTTATCAATGTAATGCTATTATAAGATGGTGACTAGTAAGCCAAGTTAGGCTGGGAATATCCAATTTTGTTCAATGTTGTCTATATGCTTTATAGTTGTACATTTTATGTTACCTATTTGTTCTATATATGTAATATTTTGTAAAATGTGTATTTGTCACTGAAATGAATAAATATACATACACACAATCCTGATATCTTCAGTTTGTTCTTTCCTGCTGTACAATGCTTATTTACACATTTAGTTAATTCAGGCCAGAAAAAAAATACCTGTGTTTCTGGTTACCCCAAAAAAAGAAAAGATTTCCGTGTTATTTGTTGAAAACAAACATGTTTTAAATTTTCCTGAAAAAATGTCCCAGAGTAATGTAGTTATAGACAATGTGTGAAGCTCTCTCTGGTCAACTGCTTTCATCAATTTTTTCTGGCCAAATTCCGAGAATTATCTACAAATCGGGGCTGGTTGGAATCGCAGATGTATGTCATTCTCGAAATCGAAAACCGAAAACAATTTGATTAACCCGTTTTTTTGTGACAAGTCAAAATGCTTCGAAAAACGCGATTTCCAATTATGTATACATCACTATGGAACAAAATAAAGCACATATTCACCGTTATTGGTGGCGATTCCCAGAATGTTTTTTAAAAAAAACGACAGGCTTAATGTACGACTCGTGTTAATGGTTATAGTTTTAATATTATTAAAAGTTTAGTTTTATGACAGAATAACAAACAGATTGGACACTTTCTTTCTGAAACAATGAAGTGGCCAAATTATTACGTAGCACCTTAACGTTTTCTTCGAACATCTCTTTCAAATATTCATAGATTTTGATAAGAATACATGCAAAGATTCATATTAAAATAAATGGCAATATGGGATTACAATACTTTTCCTTAAAATTTATTTTCTAAATAAGAAATTGTATAAAAATGCCATTAATTTCCGCACTGCCACGTGAAACAGATACACATTTCACAGTATCCTATATATTTGTTATTTATAGGTATGTGGTAATAATAATATGCGTAATGTCAAAAATCAAACAAATATTTGCAATATAAAAGATGATTTGTGTGCATCAGCATGATAGGACACTTAGGCTGTGTCATTCTTGAATTAAAACTTAATTAAGCCCCTAGCAAAGATGCTATATATATTAAAATAGAATCCGATTAGTTTTGACATCCATGAAAAAAAAAGAAAAAAAAAAGAAAAGAAAGAAAATACCTACCTACCTACCCTATTTTTTTCAACTGAGTAACCAGAAACACAGGTGTGTTTTTTTCGGCCTCATTCAACTCTTTAACAGTAAACATTTTCATATTTTCTGCTGGTTTTGACAGTTTCTTCAGCAACAGTTGACTATTTCTTGTCATCTAAGGACTTCAGCGTTCGCATTCTTCTATCTGGGATCCATTCCAACGGAAGTCTCATTTCGAGAGATTCATCAATATCAGTTGAGAAAAGGTCATCCTCGATGGTGTATAAAATAGTATTTTCTAGATCTGTATCGTCATGAATTACCCCCGAGTGATTTTCATTGCATCGTTATCCACGCTATGACCATTTTTTTTTTTTTCAATGACTTCCGATTCATGTTCACACATATCACAATCGATATTATCTCGGTCATTACCGTCACCGTCTTCACGAGCAATACTAGTATGTAAATCTGTAGCAACAGGTTCACATTGTCTGTCTTCGGCAGGCTCACTTATCAGATTGTTAGATTGTGTCGGTCTTGACAGCTTCCAACCGTTTTCAGATGTCTTTATTCTTAAAAGAGCTTCCTTTTCACTTCTGACAACACGGACCAACTTAACATGTTCTGGATTTTCTTCGTCTCGAATCTCTTCGACGGTGTTTTTAGTTGCTTTTGTCTCTTTGTCTAGGTTGGCAATAATTTCTGCTTTTGACAGCTTGCACATCTGACCATACGTCTTTTGATAATTGGTGTTGGGTCAATGGAACGCTACTTTGGCCTCTTACAAGTTATTGTGAAAATTCGCCGTCTGCCGCTGACATTGGATCTGCAAATTGTCTTGCCCTTTTCTTTGATCTTTTGCATAATATCCACAGACAAGCTGTATCCTCTATAAAAGTATGTAACAGGTATCGCGTGTGGCTCTTCCTCTTTCAAAAGACGATTTAAGTCGGCTAATAAAAACACTACAACCTGAGAAGCCATAATACGTTGTATTCGTAAGAGTACTGAAGTACTTGTTTACCAAGGAGATGACACCTTTTATACTTCTTATGGCCCTTGATTTAATTAATGCTATATTTTGCCTCGTTAAGAGGATAGGGCCTTCAATTTTCATCCGATCTTCACCAAACTGTACCAGATTATTAATATCGATGTAAGCTCGGATAAGATTGAAAACCAGCCGGATCGGACCAGTAACAGCAGAGTTATGGCCCTTGATTTAGTTAAAAATTCTATATTTTGCCTTGTTAAGACGATAAAGCCTTCAATTTTCACCCGATCTTTACCGAACCTCACTGGACTGTTACTATCAATGAAAGCTCGGAAAAATTTGAAAACCAGGCCAGATCGGACCATTAACAACAGAGTTATGGGCCTTGATTTAGTTATAAAATGCTATATTTTAACCTACATGAATCTGCTCTACTGGGACTAGTGCATATGTGGCACCCATACTTTTTATTGATACTATGTTGTTGTTCTGGCAAACAAAAATAAACACGAAAATGTATACATATTTCTTTTTTTAATAATTACCAGACAAAAAACAATAATACACTGAATACAATATGTATTCTATAATCAATAAAAACAAATTACCTGTATATTTATTATTATTATTACATAACTTATATCATTCATAATAACAGACGCCATATGTATGAACCAATTTGATCAATATTGTACAATAGTAATTAGCAGCTTAAGATACAAGCTGGCTGAAATAAAAATAATATTAAATTTATGCTCTCTGCGGCACTTCTTTTTAAAAGATGGATATCATCCTCGACATATCTAGTAAAACCACGTTTTTACAAATGCCTAGCTCAGTTTAAATAAAAGTATAGGGTAAAACTGTCTTGAATACAAATGGAGTATTTTTCCATACATGTGATGAAAAAGCTAGATAACGTGTCCTCATTAGATCAGCCATCTTGGCTAAACCTTGAGAAATGTGTTAAAATTACTAGATTAATTCATCGAAGGCATGTTTTGTATTCATCTGCTAGCTTGTGAAAAAACGACACACCTTTGACCTTGTAATGAAACCAATCAGTAAAACAGTCTCTGAATCACTGCACTGGCAACTAAAAAGTAACATGTCCCACAAGTTCGTATCTGCATTTAGGATGGATGTAAAATCACTGTGACAAAAACCAGGAAATGATATATACCAGACATGCATATAGTATAATTTGCAGAAGATAAATTATAACTAACACAAATATTGCTTTTAAAAGACATTTTAAAAACCTTGAAAAAAACAACAGTAGTAAACCATATATATTAATAATCAACTATTAAAGTGATTATATTTAACATTACCGTCTAATCCCTAATAAGACGGTAACATCTTTGAAAAGGTGGGCGTTTATTTTTGAGACCAAAAATAAATAATTGATTTTTAAATCAGACATTATTTAATGATTTTCTTTACCAAGAAAAACAAAGTCTGCATGTCAATCAATCAATGAATCGGATAAGTTTTCTAGTGATTTTGTGTCTTTCATTGTGAATGAAACAGATTAACTTGCATCTTTTGGTAAGTTTTAAAAAAATATTTCTGAAAAAATGGTGCAGCTTTTATTAGGGGAGGGGTGGTTATTAGGGATTATACGGTAGTTAAATTAAATAGATGTAAAAACATGCATTAGCTAAGCATAACTGCTTCACAAGTCAAAATGCCATTTTATACATGTTAATATTTATTGCACTTTTTATATCTTCCTTTACATGATATTCCATGCTATACTTTAGCAATCTAGATCAACTAGTCCTATTCCTTACTTAGATAAAAATCAATATCACTTTTAACCCGTAACCGGCTACATATATATAATGGATAGTTCTTTGTTTGAATTAAGACCATTCCATTCATGTGTCAAAGGGGTGTTTTGTGGGAAATGACTGATCAGCAGATGGAAATTATAAACTCTGATCAGCCTGCGAGTTACTGTATTATCCAGACTGTTTAAGTAGAGAAGATTTTCAGAGCTTTAAGTCATGTGTAATAACTTAAAACGCTAACAATGCTTGATAATAAAGCTATGGCAAGGGTCAACTAGCTTTCTGAATTGTACGAAGGTGTTACTCCACTAAATGAAGCATTATATTATAAAACATTTGCAACAACTGCATGTAAATTGGATTGTACAGAATTGTTTATAATCGCACCATCAGCTAAGGTCATATGACGACTTTCCAGCTTCCATTGGTGGAGGAAGACCCTAGGTGACCCGCCAGATCCTGTGCAGTTGCGAGCACCTGGGTAGAACCACCAAAGTTCAACAGCCAGTTGAATGGCTTCCTCACATAAAGATACCTGGTCCCATGAGGGCTTGAACCCACAGCTGTGAGGGGCAAGTGATTTCAAGTCAGAGACTCTAACCACTCAGCCACGATTTTGAGTTGAAAAACAAAAGAATTCAACATATGTGTAAAGCTTGGTGGTTCAGAACAAACAATCCTATAAAAAAAGAGGGAAAGATTACAACTACCCTGTTGCCCATGTTGTGAGGTTGAGAATTACAAGACCAAATGCAATCTTGTGTCAATCCAGGCAAACATGTATAAAGGTTCGAGAAATCATCATTCTGACTGCAAAGTGATGTTTATTTTCAAAAGGAAATATTTGTTTTGTTTTCTTTTCTATATTACTACTTTGTTAAAACTTACTGAGGTATGGTTGGTCAAATTTCCTTTGATGAATGCAAAGCATTAAATTGTTTAATTCAGAATAACTAAGGAGGCAGAGCTTTAACATGCTCTAACTTGCAGTAAATGGACCCTGCCGAAAACCCATTTATGAAATTTGTTGTAGGAAGGTAGTAGTGCACTTCTTCAAGTCACGATCTAGTGGCCCCAAAATGGGCATGGATCATCTTTACGACACGAGTAACTCATGTCAAATGTTTTAGGTAGGTAGGCAGTATTAAACAGAAACGGTAGTCTGGAAACCAATTTCTTCTCTGGGTCTTGGTGACCTTGACCTTTGACCTTTTTAACTCAAACCCAGCATGGTTCTTCCTTACTCTACAGGAAACCAGTGTATGAAGTTCCGTATTAGCAGGTTAGAAGACCATATAAAACTGAGATTGATTTCCTACTTCGGATCACGGTCACCTTGAACTTTGACAACAAAAATCAACATGGGGTTGCTAGTTATTTTATAAGAAACTGCACTAAACAAACATTGAAGAACAAACTAAGCTTGCAAACCACCATGTTGCCTATCTTTTCAATGCATTCCAATAAGATGTCATTTAAATAAAGTTCTGTGTAAAAAATAAATATTTTAGTAATAAGAGTTATTTCCCCTGCCATCATTCAAATATTAAGCAATTAATTTTTGGTGAATGTAAACACTTTCAGACACCTTCAATTAGCCCAGGATGCAAAACTCACAATTGTATGTTTTCACTAGTATTACAAACGGTATGTGGATGTTTTGTGTAATAAAGGTGATAATCTACATAATGAACTTACCTCTACTTACAACTGTTAACTGGTTTATACTAGATAAATCTTTGGGTGTTTATTTTGCTATTTGTTTACACACTATACTACATCTTTTCTAGTACTTCTTCAATTATGACATAGTCCTGACTTTCAAAGTGTTCAGATATTCTTTGTTCGGTTCTCTTATAAATTTATATTAACTTATTTATAGTATATAGTTGTACACATTTTGACTACATAAGCAACATGGTCCATTTATTTTTTCTTTGCTCTGTTATATTGGTCAGAGCTTGCGCCACTTATATATGTTACATTATATGAAGGCTACCACATACACTTTATGCTATATGAAGGCTATAATGCACACCTCATATTATATGAAGGCTACAACATAAAACTCATATTATATGAAGGCTACAACATATCTCATAATATGAAGGCTACAACATACATCTCAAATTATATGAAGGCTACAACATAAAACTCATATAATCTGAAGGCTACAACATACATCTCATATTATATGAAAGCTACAACATACACCTCATATTATATGAAGGCTGCAACATATACCTCATATAATATGAAGGCTACAACATATACCTCATATAATATGAAGGCTGCAACATATAGCTCATATAATATGAATGCTACAACATACACCTCTTATTATATGAAGGTTGCAACATATACCTCATATAATATGAAGGCTGCAACATACACCTCATATAATATGAATGCTACAACATACACCTCTTATTATATGAAGGCTGCAACATATACCTCATATAATATGAATGCTACAACATACACCTCTTATTATATGAAGGCTGCAACATATACCTCATATAATATGAAGGCTGCAACATACACCTCATATAATATGAAGGCTACAACATACACCACTTATTATATGAAGGCTGCAACATATACCTCATATAATATGAATGCTACAACATACACCTCTTATTATATGAAGGCTGCAACATATACCTCATATAATATGAAGGCTACAATGTACACCTCTTATTATATGAAGGCTGCAACATATACCTCATATAATATGAATGCTACAACATACACCTCTTATTATATGAAGGCTGCAACATATACCTCATATAATATTAAGGCTGCAACATACACCTCATATAATATAAAGGCTACAACATACACCTCTTATTATATGAAGGCTGCAACATATACCTCATATAATATGAATGCTACAACATACACCTCTTATTATATGAAGGATGCAACATATACCTCATATAATATGAATGCTACAACATACACCTCTTATTATATAAAGGCTGCAACATATACCTCATATAATATGAAGGCTGCAACATACACCTCGTATAATATGAAGGCTACAACAAATACCTCATATAATATGAAGGCTACAACATATACCTCATATAATATGAAAGCTACAACATTTACCTCAAATAATATGAAGGCTACAACATACACCTCTTATTATATGAAGGCTACACCATACACCTCATATTATATGAAGGCTACAACATACACCTCTTATTATATGAAGGCTACACCATAAGCCTCATAGTAAATGAAGGCTACAATGCACACCTCATATGAAGGCTACAATGCACACCTCATATTATACGAAGGCTGCAACATACAACTCATATTACATGAAGGCTACAACATACACCTCTTATTATATGAAGGCTACAACATACACCTCATATTATATGAAGGCTACAACATACACCTCTTATTATATGAAGGCTACAACATACACCTCATATTATATGAAGGCTACAATGCACACCTCATATTATATGAAGGCTACAGCATACAACTCATATTATATGAAGGCTACAACATACACCTCTTATTATATGAAAGCTACAACATACACCTCATATTCTATGAAGGCTACAATGCACACCTCATATTATATGAAGGCTACAACATATACCTCATATTATATGAAGGCTACAATGCCCACTCATATTATATGAAGGCTACAACATATACCTTATATTATATGAAGGCTACAACATACACCTCATATTCTATGAAGGCTACAATGCACACCTCATATTATATGAAGGCTACAACATACACCTCATATTATATGAAGGCCACAACATACGCCTCATATTATATGAAGGCTACAATGTACGCCTCATATTATATGAACGCTACAATGTACATCTCATATTATTTGAAGGCTACATCATACACCTCGTATTATATGAAGGCTGCAAAATATACCTCATATATAAAGCTACAACATATACCTCACTATATGAATGCTACAATGCACACCTCATATTATTTGTAGACTACCAGATACACCTCATATTATATGAAGGCTACAACATACGCCTCATATTATATGAAGGCTACAATGTACATCTCATATTATTTGAAGGCTACATCATACACCTCGTATTATATGAAGGCTGCAAAATATACCTCATATATAAAGCTACAACATATACCTCACTATATGAATGCTACAATGCACACCTCATATTATTTGTAGAATACCAGATACACCTCATATTATATGAAGGCTACAACATATACCTTATATTTTATGAAAGTTACAATATCTTAATTTATTTACTTATATAATTTATTATATTAGTCTTTTTGTAAAATGTACACACAGGGAATGGTCTACTGACAATTAAAATTATAGGATTTTCACGCGTCAGTGTCGTTAATTTCTCCACGACTGAGTTTCAGCGCAAACTGAAAATCTGCTTCCTCCTGCTCTCTCTTTGACAGTTTGGGTTGTGATTTGGCACTAGGTGATTTACTTTTCTGTGACGATTTACTGCTAGGTGATTTAGGTGATTTACTGTGAGATGATTTCTTCTTGCTACTGCTGTCAGTAGTAGACGTGGGTGTGGTTTCTGTTGTTGACGATGTGAAAGCCCACCCTGGCTCATCGTTGCTGAATACACTAGCTGTAGATGTCTGAAATCAATAAGAAATATTGTCATCAAGTTTGTGTTTGCAATACTCAAGCCAAGAATCCATGTGTGTGCATCTTGTATTTTGGATTTGAAATGATGTTAGTCCAATAATGAGTAATGAGCAGAAATCCAAGCTTAAACTGTTTATAATGCACATATCAAATCCTAGGTGTAACTGTTTATAATGGACACATGGAATCCTAGTTTTAACTGTTAATAATGGGCACATGGAATCCTAGCTTCCAACTGTTTATAATGGACACATGGAATCCTAGCTTAAACTGTTTATAATGGACACATGGAACCCTAGCTTTAACTGTTTATAATGGACACATTGAATGCTAGCTTCAACTGTTTAAAATGAACTCATGGAATCCAATTTAAAACAGTGTATAATGAACTCATGGAGTCCTAGCTTCAACTGTGTATAATGAACATTGTTAAATTGTATATGATACACACACAATCCTAGCTTCCAACTGTTTATAATGGACACATGGAATCCTAGCTTTAACTGTTTATAATGGACACATGGAACCCTAGCTTTAACTGTTTATAATGGACACATTGAATGCTAGCTTCAACTGTTTAAAATGAACTCATGGAATCCAATTTAAAACAGTGTATAATGAACTCATGGAGTCCTAGCTTCAACTGTGTATAATGAACATTGTTAAATTGTATATGATACACACACAATCCTAGCTTCCAACTGTTTATAATGGACACATGGAATCCTAGCTTTAACTGTTTATAATGGACACATGGAACCCTAGCTTTAACTGTTTATAATGGACACATTGAATGCTAGCTTCAACTGTTTAAAATGAACTCATGGAATCCAATTTAAAACAGTGTATAATGAACTCATGGAGTCCTAGCTTCAACTGTGTATAATGAACATTGTTAAATTGTATATGATACACACACTGAACCTTATTGTCAACTGTGTATAATACACACATAGAATCCTAGTTTAAACTGTGTATAATGGGATCTGGTTTTAATTGTGTATAATGTACACCCGGAGCCCTAGCTTTAACAGTGTATAATGAACACCTGGAGTCCTAGCTTTAACAGTGTATAATGTACACATGGAATCCTAGCTTTAACAGTGTATAATGAACACATGAAGTCCTAGTTTTAACAGTGTATAATGAACACATGAGGTCCTAACTTTAACAGTGTATAATGAACACAGGAATCCTAGCATTAACAGTGTATAATGAACACATGGAATCCTAGCATTAACAGTGTATAATGAACACATGAAGTCCTAGCTTTAACAGTGTATAATGAACACATGGAGTCCTAGCTTTAACAGTGTATAATGAACACATGGAGTCCTAGCTTTAACAGTGTATAATGAACACATGGAGTCCTAGCTTTAACAGTGTATAATGAACACATGGAGTCCTAGTTTTAACAGTGTATAATGAACACATGAAGTCCTAGCTTAAACAGTGTATAATGAACACATGGAATCCTAGCTTCAACTGTGTATAATGAACATTGTTAAATTGTATATGATACACACACTGAACCTTATTGTCAACTGTGTATAATACACACATAGAATCCTAGTTTAAAACTGTGTATAATGGGATCTGGTTTTAATTGTGTATAATGTACACCCGGAGCCCTAGCTTAACAGTGTATAATGAACACCTGGAGTCCTAGCTTTAACAGTGTATAATGTACACATGGAATCCTAGCTTTAACAGTGTATAATGAACACATGAAGTCCTAGTTTTAACAGTGTATAATGAAACACATGAGGTCCTAACTTTAACAGTGTATAATGAACACATGGAATCCTAGCATTAACAGTGTATAATGAACACATGGAATCCTAGCATTAACAGTGTATAATGAACACATGAAGTCCTAGCTTTAACAGTGTATAATGAACACATGGAGTCCTAGCTTTAACAGTGTATAATGAACACATGGAGTCCTAGCTTTAACAGTGTATAATGAACACATGGAGTCCTAGCTTTAACAGTGTATAATGAACACATGGAGTCCTAGTTTTAACAGTGTATAATGAACACATGAAGTCCTAGCTTAAACAGTGTATAATGAACACATGGAATCCTAGCTTTAACTGTGTATATTGAACATAATGAACATGTGGAGTCCTAGCATTAACAGTGTATAATGAACACATGGAATCCTGGCTTTAACTGTATATAATAAATACATGAAATCCAAGGTAAATGGTGATGGCTGAAATGTATCAAAGATCAGTATTATATTCATGTCCTTTAGGTGTACAGCACAAATAAAGCATACCCAGTCACCATTGCATATAGAATAGCTATGCTTTTTGTGAAGCATTTTTAAAAAGCTATATAAAATCCTAATTATGTTCACACTTAATACATATGAAAAAAATATTTTAAAAAATACCACTATTATGGACAATTCAAATTATTAAATTAAAATTGACCAACATTACGAGTAATTCATATTATTCAATTAAAATTACCAACATTAAATTTCAATTAAAATTCACCAACAATATGATCATATTATTCGATTAAAATTCACCAACATTATAATTCAATTAAGGGACACATGGCAATCTTGAAGTGTTTGAATGGGTTTCGATTTAAATATCCAGTATCATTTTTACTTTTACCCTGGTTACATTTAAATAAATCAAACTTTAATTATTCACTATTTGGTTTTATTATACTATAAGTTTTAATATATTACTGGGGCAATAATATCAACAAGAGCTGTCAGAGAACAGCGCAGCTCGACTATTCGATTTTTCGGAGAATAATAAATGTATAGCTAGTATATACCATCAGAAAACAAGGCTACAACAATGTGGGGTGGGGTTGGGAGCACAACATAACTATGTGTAAGAATTGACCAAAACTACACAGAAATATGTAAAAAAATAAATAAAAAAAATCAAGTTTTGAGTGGGGTGCGGAGAGGGGGTGGGAGAGAGGCGGGTGTGGATGGTGGGGGGAGTGGGGGTGGTGAGGGCAACATATATGTGTAAGAAGCTATGTAATTATTCACCAAAACAACACATAAATATGAAGAAAAAAAAATCGAGTTTGAGTGGGGATGGGGTAGAGGCGTGGTGGGGTGGGGAGGGCAACATGTGTAAGAATTGACTAAAACAACAAAGAAATATGTAAAAAAAAAAAACGGGGGTGTTGGGGGGGGGGGGGGGGGGGGGGGGGGTTTGGGCGGCGGGTGCGGGGGCAACATGTTTAAGAATTGACAAAAACAACACAGAAATATGTAAAAAAATAAAAATAAATTGTTTCAAGTGGGGCTGGGAAGGGGGGGAGAGCGGGGGAGAGGCGGGAGTGAGTTGGGGGCGTGGGGGGGAGGGTGCAACATACATGTGTAAGAATTGACTAAAACAACAAAGAAATATGTAAAAAAAAAAGATTCTAGTGTGGTGGTGTGTGTGTGTGTGTGGGGGGGGGGGGGGGTGAGAGGCGGGGGTAGGTGGGATGGGGTGGGGGGGTGGGCGGTGAGGGGGCAACATATATGTGTAAGAATTGACTAAAACAACACAGAAATATTTTTAAAAAAAATAAATTTAAAGTGTCGGGCGTAGTGGGTGGGGTGATGGGGGGGGGGGGGGGGGGGGGGTTACAACATATATGTGTAAGAACTGACAAAAGCAACACAGAAATATGTAAAAAAAAAAAGTTTCAAGTCTGGGGCGGGGGGAGGGGAGGGGGTGATGGGGTGAGAGTCGGGGGGTGTCGTGGTGGGGGCGTGGAGGGTTGCAACATATATGTGTAAGAATTGACTAAAACAACACAGAAAAAGGTAAAATAAAAAAAAATAAAAAAAAGGTGTGGAGGGGTGTGGGGGCGGGGGTAGAGGGGGGGGGGGGGAGGAGGGAGCCCATGCCCCAATATGGGCGAAGTAATAAGATGCATAATGCTATATTAAAATCCCAAACCAAAATTATAGATATATACATGCTTACATGCAAACCTAGATCTGCCTTTATTGCAC